>CH002788.1:33623-49469 GCA_000149265.1 Ciona savignyi
AGTTTATCACGTTTACCGCAGATTACAACCATGGTTGTTTAATTTGGACATGAGAAAATAAAAAAATTAAGGATTTTCATGAAGCACCAATTTCGTGTAATCCGGTTAAAATCGATAACCTTAATAATTTTGAAAATATTTTAATTGAATTTCGAAAGTATTAAACTCATTTTCTTTAATACAGATCGCGATGTCACCTGCAAACCACTGCAAAATATAATTCCCCGTAATTATTGGTTTTAATCACGAACCATAAATTGTGGTAAAAGTAGTACTTAACGCCATAACTGCAAATTCTGCAAACACGTCTGCAAAAAATCCCTTTTGCCATATATCTCAATTTCAGTAATGCGGGTTATGGTGCGGTGCGTCTTGTGTGACGTTTTAGGTGACTAGACGAAAGAATTTGTTTGCGCCATAAGTTGGGAACAAATTTATCTTGGTGGTAACATCTTTGTGTCTATAAAGCACTTAATCATAACAAATAGTTGGACCACACAAAGCGAACAAAGTAATAAAAATATTCATACCGACTTTGCGAAATACAAAAGATTTGTTTTTCATTTTTATGTGGAATCAGCAAAGAGGTGCAGTGAGTTCAATTAAGCACTTGATTTACCAGTTTGTTATGTTTATACACAAAGCCTGCACTTTTTTTATTGCCCTGGGCATTTCAACGAAAAGTGTTTTCTTCCCAGTTTATCTACCAGACATATAGTTTGCAGCCAAAATATGCGAATTATACTAAAGGTCAGATTAAAATCTTCAATTAAAGCGGCTTACGGAATAAACTTAAAATTTAAGAAATAAAACTTAACTTTTAACAAACTGATAAAACAAATAAAATAAAACAAATTAAATATTTATTTTTAAACTTTATCTACGTTAGATATAAGCTGCAACTATGACGTTATGTATATAAGTGCAACAAGCATACCGGGGATAAGGTATGAATTATGAGCCGATTCTACGTTTTCACCGATAATTGAAAAGTAAACTTTAACTTCAACATCAATATTAATCAGCCAATAACCTAAGCTATTTAAATCATGGAAATCCCGAACTGATTCATAACAAAACTGGATTGTTGGTTAGCCTTCAGCAATAATTAGTGTTATAAATATTACCATAATAGAAATACTCGAATAACAAGACAATTCGAATGTTCCAATAGTTGAGCAATTGTTTTGTCTCCATGACGTCACAAGAAACCATTCAACTTATTGTTTCCATGTTGTAATATAAAATTAAAAGTTGACGAACGCGCGAATGATGATTTATCCCAGCTCAGTGGAGAGCCCGGCTTTAAACTGGTTTGTGCACTTTAAATTTATGAAAGAAATTGCGGTCACCTGACTTATATGAAATGCCTGTGTGGCCGAATGGTTAATTCAACCGAATCATATATAAATATTTAAATAAAAAACGGTCTTATTGACGAACTATTATGGATTCGAAACTTTTCACAATTAATAAAAAAAATAAAACGACATCTTTGTAACGAAATTGAGTGGTGGGCTTTCGGGATATGTTTATGACGCAAAATGCCCAATCAATTTTCTCAAAGTAAACGAGAGGCGAGATTTGCTTAAGTTACCAATTTAGTAAACATGTTACATAAGAATTCGTGCAGCTTAAGTAAAAACCACTGCTTTATCGCGATGAACCTATCCCCGGATGGGGTTGCGCGGGTCTGACCATTACTTGCCCATGTTTTTTTAAGCCCTTTTGTCGCAAGCGCTACATTATAGTGAACGTACATCTCGGGTATATATTTATAGTCCATATAATATAAGACGTTGCATTGGAGACCGTAAATACCCTGAAATAATCATATTGTAGCAACGGTATCTACAAGCCGAATACAACTTCTTTGGTTACAATTGAAGGTTATTATTGTAAGCATAAGTGACTTTAAAGAACTAATTTCTAAAGCAATAATTATAATTTAAACCACAATTTTTACCACATTGTATTCCTATTATTCTCACTGTTTCCGTGTGTTTAGTACATTAATCCCGGAGAAAGAGGGACGACATCACAAAACGGTTACTTATTATTTTACCTAAATGTTTAACAATGTTTTAAATATTAACGTTCTGTGGTATTATCTGTAAAACATGTTTATGCAATCTCTTCCTTGTTATATTTTGTTGAGTTTTAACGTAATAAAAAAATTATAAACCTATGAGAAATCAAATTAGATCGATTCAGAATGTGATACATCAGATATATCTTATTTAACCCATTATAATTATTATACACCGTGCCAAATTCCCACGTCGTAAAAAACATTTTCAGCGAAAAATATGCGTAGGTGGATCCAGCGAATTTAGCCTGGGCATTTCCATTCGTTTCGATTCAAAGAACTGTTGATGTCGGTTGTTTTTTACCCCTGGGCGGTTATCGGTGGCACCGGTATATATAAATCCGCAGGCTCAAGTTCAGTATGCTATATTAGATTTGGTGACCAAATGCCAACAACCGATACAACCGCATTTGACGTTCTACCTGAGGTTGATTGACTTTGCCTGCAGGTGCAATATAAACTAGAATAAATACAAAAGGTCGATTAAGTTCAGAAGCATTGCAGTTTTAAGACAAGATAATCTACACGCCTTAAACGTTGATAAGATGTCATAAGATGAGTTGCAGAAGTGGTAGCTGTACAGCGCAATAGGGTTCGGACGTGGACCAATTTGGGTTGTTTGTATCAGTTTGCACTACGGTATTAATCAGGTAAACTTTTGTTTCAATAGTGTAAAGGCTTCGATCCTTTAAGATGCAGAAAATACTGATTGCAATAGCAACGTTGTTATCGTTGCAAGTTATCCAGGTGGCAACGCTGTCCTGCTTACCGTGTCCACCAAATCCCGATTGCAGCAAAGAACCAGCTTGTATTGGGAATGAAAAGGTTTACCCTCCGTGCGGGTGAGTTATTAATCAGTTATATCTTCCTCGATAATGTAGGTGCCATGTAATATCAGCTCAACAGGGGTAGCCCTTGTTATACCCACCCAAAAAAGTTTGGCGCCCTTGTAGAATCTACCAAGCATAATACTGGCGCCATTTTTATACCTTATATTAAACTGATGCCTCTCATTCATCCATGTATTTCAATGATCAGATGCTGTCGAGTCTGCGCAAAGCTAGTTGGCGAAGAGTGCGGCGGTATTTGGGGCTTTTCCGGAACTTGCCGCAGTGATCTCGTTTGCTTCAGAAATACAACTTCCGCCCAAGTTGGTGTTTGTATTGGTAAGTTCTTCTGTGCATGCGCAGGCTCAATAAGAACTATGTAAAACATTCAGTGCAATTTGCGCAACATACAATGAAGGTGTTACTGGCGTACATGGCTTTTCTGACAACTTTGTTCACCACGCAATGACATAGCGCTAACCGATTTCACGAATCCAAACTATAATTGCGTAGTTTAGCAATATTTTTAAAACCTCTATATTTTTAAGAAAATAAGTTTATTTTACAGTATTTAACGCACAAATACCGCCTTTCTCGTTTCAACCCAGCGCGGATAATACCCCAGTTCACAATGATATTAACAGCATATTATCGTTACATTGTTAAGTTTACTGTTTGGCATCTTATAAAGATTTATATGACTGCAACACGTGTGTTTTAGTTTACTACTGGCCAATCCTACGAAATAGGGAAATGACACTCATTAAAGTTAACGATGTCACCGATATTTTTTACGTGAACGCTTTATACCATTATATACCACCACAAAGCCACTAAATTGTTTGAACTGGAATGTTGACAGAAAACTCTCGGGCGCGAATAACAGTGGAAATTCCCTTTTTGTTGGCATTTCGGTAAATTTTCTTGTTGAAATTTCCCTGTGTTAACAAACCAAACTGGTTATCCATGTTCGCTGAGTAGTATATACTCTTGTCAGATTTGTGCACGTCTGAGCCGTGTTTACTGACATTATGAACGTTTTAACCCGATTAATACTCTTATATTTCTGTAACAATAGACAAATGGGTAGGCCTACATTAGTTACCAAACACACTTATTTTCGATATTCAGTTAAAGAGGTATATATATTTTTTGTTTTCGTGCACATATATGCTGCATACGCTACATCTTCTGGTTTAATGCCAGTTAAAAAACCATGACGATTAGCAAGTTTTATTTTAAACTGCATTCTGGTTATTTCAAGATTCTTCCAATTTTAATTTTTATTGTAGAGACGTGCAACCAAGCGTTGACTGCTGTATCTCAACCACGACGTCTAACCTCTCCTGGCTATCCTGGCCAATACACTAATGGTTTGGATTGCAACTACACAATAACGGCTTCTGTGAACCAGCAAGTGGAAATAACTTTCAATGAGTTTCAGACTGAGCCCTGTTGTGATTATGTTGAGGTAATTATGCACAAATATCAATTTTCTGACAGTACTTATTCTATTACAAATTTTGCATCAAATGTTAATTATATCAATAATATTTTTTGAGATTTTTTGTTTCTTTATTTTAGTGTGTTTATTAAAATTGGATATTTCAAAGATGGTCAAAGATGACGTGATAATTTAAGTGATTTTAAGGTTTTATTTGGTAAACGAACGTAAAACCCAAAATTTAAATGTTTTTATATTTAACATATGTTACATAAATTCTAAATTCTGTATCGCAAGTTATATTTGCTGAAGTCTACCGGAAAAATCTAGAGGCTTTATCAGAATAGTTATTCAATATTCCATGTCATGACATTCTCCAAAAACGTCTTGTGTTTGAAGTTTTCGCGTAAACCAGATTTTTGTGTTATATAAAAGTACTTACAACAGTTAATAACGATTTCTATCTAAGATCTACGCTAAAGCTTACGACGTATCATATGCATTCTTAATTTTTTATTGTCAAAAAGTGTATTTTTAATTAACTTCCAATCTGTAAAAGATTGCAAGATGTAACTAATTTTAACATAACCACAAATCCTTGTAACGTTTAGTGTGGTCTTATCTGACGTTTCCCACTGTCCGACTTGGTTCCCTATAATTTGTGCTTTTTAGATATTCGATGGTGGTGTAAGTCTTGGTCGCATAAAGGGCTCGCCATCTGTTCCAGTGTCGTACACATCCACATTAAATGTTTTGGTTGTCAAGTTTTATACCGACAGCTCAGTTGTTAGAAGGGGGTTCAATGCAACTTACAAGCAAGGTAGGCTTTCTGTTTTGATATATTTTACCACTTCTGTTACGTGGATTCACGGATGATTGATTAAACAACCGTAGGTTTAATCCACCGGAAGATTTAGAGGAGTGTAATTCAAAATTATTTTTTTAAATAAATAAAACATGCAACAAACAAATATAATAAATTGATGGGTTTAAGAGCAACAGACAAAGTAAAACAACAACATTAATACTCGAATCATATACACCAACCCATTAATTACAGTAATATAGTATGAACATTTTATCGTTTGCAGTTACGTGCGGCCTTTTCTTAAATGTATTTTAACAGTAACTGAAACGAGTTAACAAAATAAAATAAAACCAAATAATAACCTCAAAAGCAAATAACAATGCCAACAAAAGTTTCTTACATTATTATCTTTTTTCAAACAAAAATGCATGTTCTTAAGAGGTTGTATTCGTTCAATGTGTCATAATCACGCTTTGTTATCTCACCCCATTAGTAATAAAACCAATACATATTTAAAGCATAAATTGATCTTATAACCGGGTTACTATATGGCCAACCATGACGATTATGGGGGGTAGCATTGACACTTTTTCTAAACACCTATGTTGTTATGCTCATAAACAATAGAAAATATATTATAAATATTAATGTTAGCCAACTACGTTATTGCGATGAACAAACTTAGAGGGCCTATTCTATATTATCCACAATTTAGTTTTTCTACAATTAAGTAACTAACAAGTTTCGACAATAAAATAATAAACCTCCATTCAATACGGCTGTAAATTATTTTCTCCAGTTACATGTGGGGCAACTGAAACCCCTACCAGCGAAGCCCAAGTATTTACCTCACCCGATTACCCCTCAAACTACCCCAACAATGAGAACTGCTATTGGAATTTCCAAGCCGCTCCAACTCAGCAAGTGGAAGTCACGTTTACAGCTTTCAACACCGAATCTTGCTGCGATTTTGTTGAGGTTACTATTCCTCTGTCAGATATGTCTAAAGATAATACAATTTTAAAGTCATTTTGGAAATATTTATAGATTATTGAAGATGGCCAGATGACCGAGAAGTTGAAAGGAACTCCCACCATGCCACGAACGTTCACTTCTGTCGGGCAGCGCCTGACTGTTCGTTTTAAATCAGATGGAAGTGTGAGCCGGAGTGGTTTTTCTGCAACTTATAGAATCGGTGGGAAATACTTAGTGTTACAAATGGAAAAGATGTTAAATTAATTTTTTAAATTCCGGTATAGGGACCACATGTTTTTAAATTAATTTGTACTGACAACCAATTTATAATTTGTCTGCTAAAGAAGCTTTATGGTTATGTGCATCGTCTTTCAACCGAAGGGTTGCAAATTCGAAACTGGTAGTCAGCCAGTAGGATTTTTTCTTGGTCAAGACAATAAGCGGGCATTTCCTGAATTGAGTAAATTTATGGCTAACTAAAAAAGTGAACGTCTAAATTTCACACAACTCACCATAACAGTTCCGGTAACCCGATAGTAATCTGACAATTCACTAATAAATTGACGATTGCCCGTATGAAAACGCTACCTTACGTATTCCCGAGGTAATCTGACGATTGCCCGTGTGGTAACGCTCCCTTACGTATTAGTGATGTAATCTGACGATTGATAACGCCCCTATTATAAGACATACTATGCACAATCCATTGATTACTAACGTTTTTGTAAATAAAAATTAAATCCCAACGTTTTTGTGAATACTTTGATCTAGGACACAATTCAAATTGACGGGATTCAATAACTGCTGTTTTGTTTTCTATCCATTATACCGATTAAGTAACCATTAATTTTGAGCAATAATACAACAGTTTAGCTTAGTTTAATTTTTGTTTCCACAATAAAAACACGAAAGAGGACATTTAATAATAATAAAAAAACGAAAAAACGACAGTCGTTAAACCACGTCTAAAAACCAATAAATTACAGCTGGACATTGTGGAACACAGCTGACAGCAACCGCAAATAACCAGTACTTCACATCACCAAATTACCCGGGAAACTACTCCAACAACCAGAACTGTAGTTGGAATATCGTCCCATCAATTTCTGGGTACCAAGTTGAAGTGGCGATCATTAATCTCATTACTGAACTTTGCTGTGATTATGTCGAGGTAATAACTACGACTCCATAGATAGAATGTTGCCCCTGTATTCGGAGTGTAGCGATATGGAACATTTTGGTTTTAAATTGAATAACACGGGTATAGCAAAAAAATACCTTCTTTAAACACTCATTCATTTTACCTGAGAAGTATTTGTATTGGTATTTAAACTAAACCCTTTTACGTGTACATAATTTGATAGCACATAAGAATATTAATTTCATTGTGGTGTTTTTAGGTTTATGACGGAACAACTTCCCTCGGTCGAGTAAAGGGGACAGCAAGTAATAGGATTTTTATGTCAAGCACAGGGGCATTGCGCGTCCGCTTCTATTCCGACTCCAGCGTGGTGCGACAGGGATTCAGGGCTTATTATAAACTTGGTAGGATATGTAATTTAAGATGGTTATGCATGTTCGATTTGTAAATGGAATTACTTAAGAAACTTGATATGTGTGTTCGATTTGACTATTTAAACTTGATTAACATCAGCCATTTTCTAGCTAGTCGACTTTCTCCTTCGGCAGTGCACTAACTGTACATTGCCTGAACCAGGCGCGCCGAACGTAGGCAAAGCCAGGGGATGCGAGGACTGGGATTAAATCAATTTCGCGCCCGACGCGAAACTTTTTTTTTAATTAAATTGATATAGAATTCTTCTCTTGGAAATTTCAAACTAGGCCCTTAACGATAACAAATTTCAAGCTGATACCGATTTGGCATGATTAGTAAAAGTTTTATTAAATAATTTGGAGCCTTCGCGTATGTCGAGCTGATTGCAATAAAATCTTCAGCTAAAAACAAAATAAAACAAGTGAATAAATTGTATAAACTTCTCCTGTTATGTAATGTTGACTTTAGACTACAACTGACATTTACGGTAATGTACCTTCCATTGGCACAAAAAGCGATGCAAGTTTTATAGCTTTCCCAACTGTCATTAATACACTCGCTACCGAATATAAAACTTTTGCTTTGAATATATCTTTAACTGCCTTATTAAAGCGTCTGGTTGTTTCTCAAGATGTTATTTCATTGAGGCAATCGCTCCTGTTTAATCACAGCAAAGGTGCGAACAAATATATACGCAATACGCTATATATCGATTATAATAACAAATATATATATTTATATATATATTCTAAGCAATATATATATATATATATATGCATATATATTATATACGCTTGACCACAGAGCGTATTAAAAAAAATTAATATGTGCAGTTAAGCAGTGTGTATAACTCTTTAATGGCTTTATAGCTGTAAAGTAAAACTATATTTGTATTTTCGCGTCCGAAAGTAAGCGTTTTTTTAAGCGATTTAGATCGCAATCGGATCTGTAAGTATTTTATTGATCGCGCAAAATCCTGATCGGCACAGGACTAGGAATTACCGTGTATGTCGACACAAACAACGCTTTGTTCTCCCATTCCTAATCCGACGCTTGTATGTCTTGCGTAATTGAATTATGGTGCAGACATGCAATTAATCTGATGATCAAAACGCGTAAAAATCAGATGATGCTGCATACCGTAGCAAAATGCAAAGTTAGGCTGGCATACTCTGCATTCCCGCGTTCGACGCCACTGGCCTAAACAGGTTCTACTGAAATGAAGGAATACATTAGTCATACTCAACTTTCTGTAGTAAACGTTCTTTGGTAACCTGACGGTAGGCGCGAAGTAATCTGACGAATGATAATCCGACTTACGTTTTCCCACTGTTTAGAATTAACATGAATAACGTATCAGATCCAATTAAACTGCCCTTTAATTTCGATATCAAATATTTAATTGCAAACGCAATGAATCCTCCTACCCGCAGAATCATGCGGCTTTAACAGTACTGCTACTGCCAACCCTCAATACATCACATCACCCGATTTCCCTTCTAATTACCCGAATAATGTCGACTGTCAGTGGAATTTGTTCGGAGTTGGCGGAAAGCAAGTGGAATTGAGTTTCACTGGTGGTGTAACTGAAACCTGCTGTGATTATGTTGATGTAAGTTGATCGATGCCAATTTCAAAATTCGTAATTTTGCCTGTTCGGTGTTGCCAACTAGAAAATTGGTAATCTATAGCATACTTGATTGTGTTCATATATTAAAAACGAGTTGTTTAATTAAAGTGACGACGAACGATAACTCTAGTAACTATTTGGTAATACAATTAATTCCGTATGTGACCGGTCCATTTTAATAGTATATTCTTTTACAGATATTCGATGGTAGTAACAAGTTGGCAAGATTAAAAGGTAACTTTGCAGCTGTTACCTATATCTCCACAACTGGTGCTTTGAGAGTAGTCTTTCACACTGATTCAAGTGTGGTCAGATCTGGTTTTAATGCTTCATATATACAAGGTGGGTGGTTTAAAATACATTAGTAAATTGGGTCAAAATGTGTTTGGTGTTTTTCTGACAAGTTATTGTCGGGACAATACTTCTAGCAAACATGACTTACACCGTCTCAACATTTTTTTATGATTGAAATGTTTGATAATCTATATAGCGACACAGACAAAGAAGGTGCCGTATTTTAACTAAATTAATCAGAGACATTTGGAGGGTTATTATATATAAAACAATACGTTTGATTGACATTTATTAATTAACCTACCTGATGTACGATGCGTTTAAATATTGCCACGTAAGCAAATATTTGTTGGCCATAGTGCTTCACAGGGAAGGCCGCAAAAGTATTTCAAACTATTAAATCAGAGACTTTTTTATGTTAAAGACATCATACAATATTTGACAATTTTTTTAGTTGGATGCAGTAGCACACTGACAGCATTATATCTCCCACAATATTTCACGTCAACAAATTACCCACAAAACTACCCCAACAATGAGAATTGCTCGTGGACAATCGGGGCTGGAGTTGGCCAGCAGGTGGAGCTAACGATCTTGACGTTGACGACTGAATTATGTTGCGATTATGTTCAGGTAAGATGTTCCAAAAGTTTACTTTGTTAAAAATTATGTGAAATTAAACAAATGTTTTGTAGAAAAATTGAATTTTTAAAATAACTTGTTGGTAAATTTGATCGTTCTTTCATTCGATCGTTCTATTTAGATAAAATTGTCTAATGTTTGTAGGTATAACATAACTTTTAGACTCATAAAAGATTAATCTATGCCCAGGTGTTTGACGGAGACAACTCACTTGCAAGATTAAAAGGATCGGCATCAAACCAAGTATATGCCTCTACTTCAGGCCAACTTAGAGTTGTTTTCTTCTCAGATAGTAGTGTAACTCGATCTGGATTCCGTGCTTCTTATAAAATCGGTTGGTTCTGAGGTTTATATGAGTAAAAGGTTTATTTTAATTTTAATGTCCAATATGATATTTAACCGTGTATATATCGGTGATGTAACGGTAACGAACACTAATCCATATATTCACAGAAACGTGCGGCTTCAACAGGACTGCTACTGCCAGCCCTCAATATATCAGATCACCCAATTACCCTTCTAATTACCCAAACAATGTCGACTGTGAGTGGAATTTATATGGAGGCGGAAATCAAGTTGAATTGAGTTTCACTGGTGGTGTAACTGAAACCTGCTGTGATTATGTTGATGTAAGTTAATGGCAATTTGCGAAAATCTTGATGTGTCATATTTCGTATTAATCGTATGTAACGGGTTACTACTCCTTCGTCTCATTTGCATAGTTTAAATTATAAATTGCACCATGATGAATTACAAAAAAATCAAAATGCGAAATTAAAAGACAAGTCAAATTTACAATTACAACATATACACATTCTTACACAATCTACCGTTTTCCAATAATTTTCTTAAATTTAACCTTTTGGCAAAAAATTAGTCACACTCTGGGCATAAAGAAAAACATTACGTGAAGGCATAAAGCAAAAATGCAATCAATTTAACTTTTTTATGTACATTGTTAAATTTTGTGTAAATCGCGTATGAATTTATATGAAAATTGACCTTACAGAGTATTTAACTCTGATACCCACCCTTATAATCAATCGATTTTGTCTTATATATTTTTACTTATAGAAATTATTATAGTTAAATCTGAAATAAAAATATATCTTTTGTATTGCAGTATCCCTATTTACCCGGGAAAGTCGACAATGATAAAATATCTAGCCATTGGACACTCAGATCTAACGCAAATTGATAAGAAATTTACCCACAATTGATTCTTTAGTTCCATCGCCTTCCTTAGTTATAATTTTTAAATCACAATTTTCCAAGTTCACATCAAATATGTAGTCGGTTGTCTTTAAGACTCCGAGTCAGATTTCTTTAATTGAGTATAAAATGTTAAAGATTCTAGCATATTATATAAAAAAACTAATCAATTTTGTACTTACTTTGCGGGAAATCTCCTTCATTTGTATAAATATATTTTCATTAAAGATATAACAGCGGTGTCTTGTTCTCTATACATCATCTAATAGAAACGACAAAATCGACAGAAAAATTTAAGAATGGTAACCAACATAACCTAGATATGTAAAAATCCATTTTGCAGATATGTTTACATTGACATAATTTTATCTTTTTTAGGGAATATAGCGTTTAACATAATTGCCCAAATTTTAATTAATTATAGGCTACTAATAGTACACTTTAAAGGAAAAATATAATGTATTATGACGTAAGTACACTTCCCCAAAATATTAAAAAAATGTAATCAATTTTCTAATTACTTGCAATTTCCATTTATTTTCGTCAAACGTATAACTGGAGTGTCGTTTTTCGTCCATCGTATAACTGGGGTGTCTTTTTTCATCAAACTAATAACTTCTCGTCTGCTCGAGATTGTCTAGAATGAGCTTTCACATCGAAATTATATTTTAAATATAGTAACTTAAATGACCTACGTGTCGAAGCTTAAAATTGAATGTTATATTCTGTTGCAATTTAACTTGTAAACACAATTTACTTGGTTGTCGGCATTGGATTTCTAATTTCGTAATCACCAACCTAATTGTTCCAACTTAAAGTCAATTGTGTTCACTGTCGGTCCACTTAAAAAAGATGCCACGATGATAATTACTTTGGAAAATTTCTATATTGAAAGAATGTTTTTCATGAACGCATTACAGAGGTTGTATTGTTTGTCCAAAATGACCAAGTTTTAAAATTGGAATAATTTTTTTCTTTGACTTTTAACTTTACATAAATAAACTATTTTACTACATAGATAAAAAATCGGTTTGTTAACATGGGGGCCATCAGATCATGCTTGCAGAAACAAAAAATAACAATCAGGTTAAAAAATTTAGCAATAATAATGTCTAGTCTTGGACGTATCTAACGAGAATATTTACTTTTTAACTAAACATGGTAAATAAATTTAGTTTGTTAACATAGTAACCCATTCTTTCTTGTTGCAGAAATTTTACACAACGTATATAAAATATAGTGATTGTTTTTTAGAGGAACTCTGTGTACACTCTTCTTAGGAACTCTCTCTCTCTATATATATATACATACCAATAGATTTCAAACAAAATTTTAGTAGGCTATACTAAATTATGGGCATGTTTTAATATTTATACTTTTTAAGTATGATTGGCAATTCCTAAGATTAATTCTTTGACAGATATTCGATGGTACTAACAAGTTGGCAAGATTAAAAGGCAACTTTGCAGCTGTTTCCTATATCTCCACAACTGGTGCTTTGAGAGTAGTCTTTCACACTGATTCAAGTGTGGTCAGATCTGGTTTCAACGCTTCATTCGTACAAGGTGGGT
This sequence comes from Ciona savignyi, assembly GCA_000149265.1. NCBI lineage: Eukaryota > Metazoa > Chordata > Ascidiacea > Phlebobranchia > Cionidae > Ciona > Ciona savignyi. The sequence continues at coordinate 46,671 of CH002788.1, forward strand.
GGTTTAGGCAGACGTTTAAAAAAGTTTTAAATGCTTATTATGGTAAGATTTTTTTAAGGAAAAAAGTTATTTTATTTGGATTTTTTCTTAATGACCATCTAAAATAAGTTCAATTCACTCTTATTTTTGACCGAAAGAAGTTGCAGCATACTACAAGATTATCGAAGAGCGTACTTGATAATTAATAAGGGTAATTTATGGAAATCTAAGGAAACATTTTAGCTTAATTAACTATTAAAATCGTAAATTAACCTATTCAACCATTGTCCGGCGGCACCAAAAAATTACCCCTGGACAACTTTGCAGTTGGCTGTGGAAGCTTGCTTACTGCCACAAATACTTCACAATTTTTTTCATCGACCAATTACCCACAAAACTACCCCAACAACGAGAATTGCTCGTGGACAATCAATGCTGCAGTTGGCAAGCAGGTGGATCTAACCATCTTTACCTTAGTGACCGAAGCATGTTGTGATTATCTCGAGGTAAGAATTTGTTTTAATTTTAATCTAGTAAACAATATGATGGGATTCAAGGGGGTTAGCACACACAGACACGGGCAATCGTCAGATTACCATGTGCTCAGCATCGGGTTACCTGAGCTAAGGCATTGTGTTTTGTATTGATTCACACGTCCCTTTAATTTGATAGAACCAAATAATCCGCTGGGTTCGTGCAATGTCTATTAGATTGGTATTTCTCAATTATAATATTAACCCTAGTCTTAAACTGATCAACAGTGGTAACATTTTGCAACCTTCGGTTTATTTAACCCATCTACATCAACATTTAACAGAAGTCCATAGATATGGTGGTTTATTGCGCCGCCGAAAGAATGAAAGATCGATATTGGTTGCAAACTAGTCGTATGTGTCCTTGAGTAAAACACGTAATGGAAATCGCCTGCACCCAGTGAATTTTAAAGTCGGTATAATATATAACGCACTGCAATAGCTTTATTGACCTGGCGCTGGGTATGAGGTATTCTTGCGATTTGTTTTATAACCGTTGCAAGATTAAAAATAACTATTTCTAGAATAAGTATCTTAAAACTATTTGTTTGGGCAAATGTATCATTATGTTATAAAATTCTCCACCCCCAAGAACCACCAAAATATTAAGGTTAATAAAGTAACATCTGTGTCCAGGTATTTGATGGGCAGACCTCTGTCGCTCGATTGAAAGGATCAACGACCAACACACCCCGATACATCTCAACAACAGGACAATTTAGGGTTGTTTTCATTTCAGATAGAAGTGTGACTCGATCTGGATTCAGAGCAGCGTTTATTGAGAGTAAGTATTTGACAATAAACTGTGGTAGGATTTTTATTTTACCCCTTGCATGTGGGTTTTTTTTGTAAATCAATATCTACTTGCTAATCGTCGGATGTTGTTATGCTCATAGTTAGGTTGGTAAAATGGGTGTGTTGTATAAGTGTTGACTTGTTGTTTCGTTGGACAGTAAATGCCTTTTTTGTCTTACCTAGTACGTAAATATAAGGATGGGGATCAAGCCATATACCTATATCATCTCTTTGAGAAAGTTTTGTTTAGTGGAAGAGTATACTTCTAAGTTGCTATCGAAAATTATATTTAATATTTGACCTTCTCTGTATGATGCCTTAAAAATTGTCTATATATATATATGACACTAGTTGGTTGAATAATAGGCACAAAATATTTGAAATTAAAAAAGTTATTAGCCCCTTTAATGATTTTCTCGCCATAATCTAAGCGAAACAAACCTCTTTATTGTTATTCATCTGATTTAAGACGGTTTTTAATTTTGTTCGTGTCATAAGAAAAATACTGTAAACGCCAAACCAATAATATCACTATATAAATTTGCAGCCGGTTGCAATAACTTTCTGAGAGCCAGCAACGTCCCACAATTTCTAACGTCAACCAATTACCCACAAAATTACCCCAACAATGAGAATTGCACCTGGACCATTGGTGCTGGAGTTGGCCAGCAGGTGGAGCTAACGATCTTGACTTTGTCAACTGAACTATGTTGCGATTATGTTCAGGTAAAAATGTGTTCTCGACTTTATCTATGATTGGTGATTATATCATTTTCTCTATTTTTTATTTTGAGATAAAGAAGAAATTTTGGCATAGAGAAAATAAAAGTAGTAAAATATGTTTTGAAAATTTGGAAGCAGAACACATAAAGAGCTAAATATGCGAAAAACGATTTAACTAAGTTTGATAAATTTAAAAAAGGTTTGTGCAAAAAAATATAAGATACATTATGTAGAATAATATGATGTATTCTTCTCTGATACAATTCTTTCAGAGCTTGCAGACTTAAAAGTCTATTATAATCCTTAATAATTTTATTTCCAGATATTTGATGGAGACAACTCCATTGCTAGGTTAAAAGGATCGGCATCAAATCAAGTATACGCCTCGACTTCAGGACAGCTTAGGGTTGTTTTCTTCTCAGATAGAAGTGTAACTCGATCTGGATTCAGAGCTTCATTCGTACGAAGTGGGTACTTATGGATAGGACCAAAAGAAATATGAGAAATACGAATAGTATAGGATATTCTTGTTTTTCCCCGAAAAACAAGGGGGTTAACACAAGGGAAATAGACAGATAACCTCGCGGTTACCAGTACTAGTGCAGTGTCTTGAGTTTTGATTCACACATTATTTTAATTAAGTAGAACCCGCGAACCTACTGGGTTATGCCAATATCATTAAGTTCCTTGTTGAAGGACACAACTAACTAACGTGTGGCCAGTTTCATATCTGCAACCCTTCGGCTGAAAGGTGACGCACTAACCCATC
>CH002787.1:7373-21545 GCA_000149265.1 Ciona savignyi
TGTTGCTGGTAGTTACGACAATGAAGGAGTTGCCATTTTTGCACTTCAGTTAACTTATTTCTTGTGGATTAAAGCACTGAAAAAGGGTTCTGTTTTTTGGGCAGTCTGCTGTGCTCTGTCTTACTTTTACATGGTAAGGTAATAAATGAGATATAACAGAATTTATGAAATTAAAAAAAAAAGAAAAAATGTGTTACCTTTAGATTCTAAGGAAACCAATAATTCTACTTGAAACTTTCCATCTCTATTTTTTAATGTTTAACATTGCCTAAACAAAACAGGGCAAAGCTGTTTGTTTATTTTTAAATTACGTAAATTGACATCGTTTACATTCATATAGTCATATAAATCAATATATTATTTGCCCAACAACCATAATGTTATACAACAAAGGTGTTTACCAGTCCCAACTTTGTTTTCCAGGTATCAGCTTGGGGCGGTTATGTGTTCATTATCAATTTAATTCCATTACACGTTTTCGTGCTTTTACTTATGCAGAGGTTCTCCAGCCGTGTTTACGTTGGTAAGCTTTCATCTGATAATGTATTTTAATTAAATTAGCAATGACTGTTGATTGACATTATTGCGTAGCAAAGTTGCTATATTTACCGAAAATTTTATTAAATTATTTTAATGAACAGTTTTGCATTTTCAAGTTTACTTTTAATATTACAATCTTTTACATGACTGTTATATTTCCGCAGCTTACACAACTTTCTTTATCCTCGGTCTGCTGTTGTCCATGCAAATTCCATTTGTCGGTTTTCAACCAATCAGAACAAGCGAACACATGGCATCAGCCGGTATAAATATTTGCACTTTTTCTACCTAAAGATTTTATCTTAAATATTTAATTATTCAGAATTTACTGCAACCCACAATGAAATTATTTGTTGATTTGCTGTTACATGCGGTGCCAAAATTGTTTTGACCATTTAACTTTTGGCAATTATTTTTATCTTCTACATTTATTTTTCATCAATTCTATTCATAATATTTTTCATTTATAGGTGTTTTTCTCCTGCTACAAGTTTATTGCTTCCTTGATTATGTAAGGTCTCATACAACGAAGAAACAATTCAAATCTTTGTTTTTTCTTGCCATTCTTCTCATATGCTCAGTGCTTGTTGTGGGAGTTATTGGTCTTACTTATGCAGGTAACTCATTTTGATGCTTTGTGTCAGTGGAAATGCAAAGTAACAACTGTTACAAAAAGTGGAAAATTAATAACCAATTTTCAAATATTATTCCTTATATTTGTATTAATTAAGGCCTTCACTTCCATGTGTGTTACCATTGCCCCTTAGATAGTCTTATGCTTACACCAACCTCAGGTTACATTGCGCCATGGAGTGGACGATTCTACTCGCTGTGGGACACCGGGTACGCGAAGATTCACATCCCCATCATCGCATCTGTGTCCGAGCATCAACCGACAACCTGGTCCTCGTTTTTCTTTGATCTCCATGTTCTTTCCTGCACCTTCCCTGCTGGCATTTGGCTTTGTATTCATAAGATCAATGATGAGAGGGTCTTCGGTGAGATTTTGATTAATACAGTGCATCTTCATAAACTTACATTATGCTTTTTACTATGTACAGTATTTAGTTTAAAAGGTTTGGCTATTGTTTAGTGAATAATAAAGCTGTAAGTCGATACATTTGTCAGACAGCACAAATATAATTATTGAAAAACTAACATTTTTATTTAAATACATTTTCAGTGGTCCTGTATGCAGTGTTTGCAGCTTACTTTGCTGGTGTGATGGTTCGCTTAATGCTCACTCTAACACCAGTGGTTTGTATGTTAGCTGGCATCACTTTTTCGGCAACACTCAGCTACTTTATCAAGGTGATTTCTTAGTGTAACTATATAGGTCTAAAAACGTAATTAGAAGTGTTAATTAGACTTTGAAAAAAACATATCTGGAATGAGTCAAATTAACAATAAGATTAAGCTCTATCAGCCTATATTGAATAATTCTCCCCTGGACAACACATGAAATTGTTTGTTTTTTTCAAAAGCATGTTATGTAATAGTTTTATTATATAATTCTAAACATTTTTGTTGTCCACAAATTATAAACCAATCTACCCCCAGGATGACGATAGTGAGTCAGGTTCAAAAAATAAAAAAGATCTAAATAAGAAAAGGGCAAGCATTGCTCGGGTAAGATGCATTGTTATGTCACAATACTTAACTATAAAATTAATTCTTCTACTTTTTGTGCATGCTATCGGATAGGAATGGCAGATAGAAAAGTACCAGGTAACTTAGTAATATTAAGGTGGTAGGTTATTAAATCTCATTTAGCAGTGGTGAAAACATTCATTAACAGTTATTAACACACAATTAGTTATCATAGTAATGTTTTTCGCACAACCGATACAGTCTGCAACTGTGTCTCTAAACTAGCTCATTTAAACATTACTCCCAACCTGAGGGTTAAGTGGGTTAAATCATCAGTAGTAGTTGTTATCGCAGCACAACTATCCATTGGCTAGTCAGTTGTGACCAATTAGATGATGCTGTCTGTCGCCTGAACCCCGTGAAACTAAAACAGTAGAAAAGTCTAAATCATCTACAACGCACTGTAGCCTCTCATAGTAATGTGATAGTTGTAAAATATAATACCTCCGCTTTGCCTTAACCCGGCATAGGGATAAAAAATAATATTCTAACCCAGGTATTTAAACTAAAGGAGTATCTCTTAATTATCACCTATTTTGTATATTCTGTCATTTTTACTTATCCAACCTTACAATTACCAATAAGTTAAAAAATATCATCAAATTTCATTTATTGGATAACAATGGTTAATATTCCAGAATAACGACAACGGAGAATATGCAATGGTTGCTGATGATGATAGTGAGGGTGAGGAGTCGCAAGGTACTGACTCACAATCAACAAGCAAATTGTATGACAAAGCAGGAAAAAGTAATCGGGGTAAATGGAACCACTTATAATATATAAGTAAATGGAACCACTTATAATAGATGGTTTTTCCCACAGCAGTCTATATGAATATAAGCAGTGGGGCAATTATAAGCTTTGCTTTTATATCTAAGCTGCAATTATATATTCAAATCTTAGTCAAATCTAAGCTTATTGTTGTTCTAAATAGAATTTAAATGTATAGATTATGCTTAAATATAATCAAGTAAACAGTATGTTAATGTAGCCTAATGTTCTAACAATGTAACTTGTGGAAGGTATTTAAGGAATTTGTAGGACTGGATTATAGTACTTTAGTATTAAAGAAATTCTGTGATTATATATATTTCCTATGTTAAGAATGTTTATTTCACAGACAAAATTGGAATCGATTCGAGTGTATTAAATCTAAAAAAATAATTTGTTTTTTGTTGATTGTAATTCAAAATTAACAATTATATTTATAAAACATAAATGCAATAATATTTTTTTAATAAAAATAGTACAGATATAAAAAATGTTTTTTAATTGCAGTTTAAATATATTTTAGAGTGGTTAAGAATTCTGTATTTGAAATTATTGAGTCTAGTTCTTTTGTAGCCACAGTGTTTTGCTTAAGGCCTTCCCTAGTGATAGGCCTATACAACAGTATATATTGACGTTGTTTCTTATCAAAACATTTCTCTGAATACAATCAACATATTTATATTTCAGCTTCTAAGAAAGGTGGAAGCACCCCAACAGCGCCACCTTCTGGCATTAAAAAGAACAAACAGGATTATGTTGGGCTGGGTGCAAATGTTAAGGTGGTGATGATTTCCTTTTATAGATGTAATTTATTATTCGACATAACATTCTTGTTGGTATAATGGTGCAGGTATATCCTACACAGAAAGGCCTATCATGTAAAGCCAAGGTTCAGTTGGGTCCAAAGTGATTTTACCGATTATGGGCATAGATAGCCACGAAGTCACCTACATTTTTGCAGTTTAAATTTAGAATTTTTTATTTGCACTCGACAACAACTGGAGACGTTCATTAAATAATTTATTTCTTTTTCTTGAATAAATCAAATCCATATAAAGTCACTGCATTACTTTCATAAAATGATTCACAAAACAAAATACGATATAATTATTAAATAAATTACCTGTTAATCTATTGTAATACAATATATAGCTTACACTTTATGATGTCATAGGGCCTGGTGATGATGTCATTCCTGTTAATCCTGATGTTGTTTGTGGTTCACTGTACATGGGTGACAAGTAATGCATATTCAAGTCCGAGTGTTGTGCTGGCTTCCTACAACAATGATGGGTAATATAGAAATAACCTGCAATGACATTCTGATGATTTGTGTTGAATGCAGTTACATCTCCTGAAACTGTTACATGACCACTCGGGAATTCGCCCATGTAACTGAATATTGATTTATTAAAGCTTATTACTTGTATAGTAAGTGGCACAGATTCCAATTATCTCTGCCAAAGATTCGTCTAACTTTTAACTAAATGTCATTAAAAGCCACAAAAAAATTAACAGCTCTCGTGTTATTCTGGATGACTTTCGAGAGGCTTACCACTGGCTGCGGCAAAACACACACGAGCGGGCACGAGTCATGTCATGGTGGGATTATGGTTACCAGATAGCTGGCATGGCTAACCGGACAACTCTGGTGGATAATAATACTTGGAATAACAGCCATATTGCTCTGGTGAGGAATTTGTTGGTGTTCTAATTAGATGTTAATTTTTTTTAGTACATGGAATTTTTAGCATATACAATCACAACATGTTATTGGCCCAGTGTAATAACTTGGACTTGCATTATAAATGCACTTATACCAAACTTCTGGGATATAGGGAGGCCAAACTGACCTGGTCTTCAAGGTGAAATGGTGCTCCAACAAATGCATTTCATCATAGTTTAACAATAAAATGACACCATCTTCTGTTATACAACATTACAACAATACAGGTAGGAAAGGCGATGGCTTCAACCGAGGACAAATCCATTGAAATCATGAGGATGTTGGATGTGGATTATGTGCTCATTATATTTGGTGGAATGATCGGATATTCTGGCGATGATATTAACAAATTTTTGTGGATGGTAAGTCTTATTGGCAATGCATTAAGCTGTGCTAGTATATTAGTCTGTGGCTGAACTGGTAATATAACCAAAGCATGTGTGGAGTAACCAACCTGTTGCTGGTTCAGTGTTGAATGTTAGTTTTATAGCAATTTCTTTGGCATCGGTGTTGAAAATTTGCTATTAGAAGTGGTCCGTCGTCGGCATCATGCCCTGACTGCTGTGTTACTAAAGATTTCAAGACATTTCCTATTGCCTTTTGTGGTACTTATATTTTATATTTTAACCAGTGTAAGAATTTAATTAACCTTTAGTAGTATAACTCCTTTAGAGAAAAAGTATGTAGTGTCTACTATGTCATGATTACCCCATTTTTCGTAGATGCCTAGTTTAAGAAAGCATTGTATGAACCATTTCTACAGGTTCGTATCGCAGAAGGGGAGCATCCTGGTGATATCAAAGAAAGCAAGTATTTTACACAAAATGGAGAATTCAGAGTTGATAAAGGTGGATCCCCCACACTTCTGAACTGCCTCATGTACAAGATGAGTTACTACAGGTGGGTAGGCACTGGACATGTGTTTCCTTTTAGAACATATTTTGTGTTTTTTCACAGTTTTTATATTTTAAAGAACTCTTGTTGTGTATGCCTGTTGGCACAGATACCAGATTGTCATTTACACCCAACATAAACCATAGAAAGTTTAAAGTGTCATAGAAAATTTACTCCAAATTAAAAAAAAAACGGTCAAACCAACCCAATTTATTAGGACAAAATAAATAATATGCATAAGCTCCATGCCCATAATATTATATAGTTTTTTCCAATATATTCACGAAATACCTTCTAAATTTTTGGAGTAGCTGTTTGGTAATGTTACTTAACCACAATTCAGGTTTGGATTGGTAACTCTGGAAACCAATCTTTTCTACATATTATTACACCATGTCTAAAAACACCAAAATTTAAGGTATTACAGGCTTGATGGCCGTTTAGGCCCAGAATTTCTTGTTATGAAAATAAAATATCAATATTTTTCTCTACTAATGTAAAAAATACAGATTTGGTGAGCTGCAGATGGATTTCCGAAGCCCACCAGGTTATGACCGAACTAGAAATGTTGAAATCGGGAATAAAAATATCAAGTTTGAGCACTTAGAGGAAGCATACACCTCTGAGCACTGGCTTGTCAGGATTTACAAGTAATTTAATTTTAATTGTATTTTAAAATTAAAAAACTAAAAATTGTTTAACTTTTTTTAAAAACCATATTATTTTACTTTCGTAACTAACCTTTCAACTGAACACAGAGTCAAGAAACCAGAAAACAGAACACCACTTGGTAGGCCATTGAAATCAAAATATTACAAAGCGAAACATATTTCAAGAAAGGCAAGTCGATATAAAAAAGGCTGTTTTGAAATAAATTTTAATAAATATGTTTAGTTTTTGCTGTTTATGTACAATAATAAAGTAAGAGTATTTTTGAAAAGTTATCGATTGCTTTTTTTAATAGTTTGCCCTAAATTGTTTCTAATTTCTTGGGTTAACATAACTTGTGCACATCTTTGGATTAGGTATTAGTAATTATGATAGTAGATGGACATATTTTTAAATCATTGTTATTATATTTGACATTGGCTAAGTTTTATGTATTCCAAACTGTACTGCAATATCCCAATTCCATTAAAATTCTGCACATGCTGTGGTTTAATTGAAAAAAATATGTACTCCTATCACAGTTATAACCTTGTCTGTGGAAATTTACTATGGCGTCATATAATCGTATGTTGTAAGTTTATGTAATGAAGTAGCAATGCTTAACAATTTCACTCCTTTCAAAACCCATTAATCCCTGTATTACAGACCTCGCGAAAACGACGAGGATTCATTAAGAACAAGATTGAAATCAAGAAAGGTTTACGCACCAGGCCTGTGTCAAATCAGAAGCAAGGAAGAAGGTCACGTAAAGCAAACAGGAAATCACTGTGATGTCACTGTTAATCGGTTATGTTGTCAAAAATAAAGATAACTGTGCAATGATTGGTTTTAAACCGGAAAAACTACAAGTGGTAATCTGAAATGCTTCGGGAAATAAAACAGTTCATTTGGTATTACCCTCTTTTAGCGAGCTTTGTCGTTGAAGTTGGACGTGACATATTTGCCCTTCCCTTCTTTAACCAAATGTACTTGTGTCTTGTCCTGTTTGTTGCAGTCTCCCATTTGTTACACTTAAATAAACAATAGTGCGACCATAACGATTGGCCATAAATTTTGTGCTAATTAATAATTCTTCAGTATATTTAAAGTTCACATGGAAATTTATAGCTTTTTCAATGTTTATTGGTGGGTTCCATAATGTTTTACAAAACTCCTGCTTTGATTTACTGTAATTTTTTCGTATTATCTTACACAGCTACGCAGCATTAGTGTGCTGAATATACAATGTTCCCTTCATATTGTAATTCAACAAGGAGAAAAATAAATTTCGTGCTGCTACAGTTTTAAATGTATTGTTTGTTTTTCAATTATTAAGTGGACATGTCTGTTCTTTGACCGTCGGGGGGATAGAATAGCGGACTTCTCCGCTTCATAGACCACGGCAGTTTTAGACTCCATAACACAACTTTAAAATCTTTTGACGCAGGAGAAACCGGACTAATTTACACATAAGATTTTTAACATTTTATTGAAACACAGCAGCAAAACCATCAAACATTATATGGCGGGCAAGGAGGTAAACCGGATTAAAAAACTTTGTAATCCTTTTTATAATATAAAAAAGAATACACCTGTCACAAATCACCACGTGTTAAACAGAATGATATCAGAAACCGCATGAAAATATGTATGATCAATGATTATAAAAAGATTCTTTATAATCATTGGTCTGATTCAATTTCGTTTCAAATTTCTACAATAAGTCGAGAATATATAGATTTCTTTATCCAGAATTTTTAACAGTTGCCCTTCAACCTTTTTAATGTTTATCAAAATACTACATGCCTTGCACTCGATCTATCATGCTGTCAAATTCCGATAACCATTCGACATCACGCAAGGCCAACCAACGTTAGTTTATCTCTATGCTGGTAAGCCGCTCTTTCTGATTGGCTAAAATTAAATGTTTGTCTTCCGCGAATATATGCTTGGCGGATTTTCCCACATACAGTATTAAATTAAAATTAGCATCTGTAATTTAAACCCAGATCTCTCTAAAATTCTGCTTACAAATTTCAAGATGGAACCCCTTGGTTCATTGGTAACTTTTTTAACTTTTTTTTGTCAACATAACATGCAGTAAATACATATCATCAACTTTATTTTACAATTTTGGTAAAACCGTATAGCTACAAAAACAAATAGGTTATTCATAGCAACCATGAATAAGTATGGGGGCTTCTCCATTGTTACCTGTACTCAGCAAAACAATCATCTACATGCCAGTATTATTATTAAGTACCTATCACCCGTTTATGCATGTAAATAATTTAATTGGTAGTTCCATCTTAAATTTCTAGAATTCACAAGAAGATACGATAAATATAAAATATTACGTTTGGTTTTGTCTGCTTGCTATTGCTACCAACAACTGATGGATGTGAATTTTTGCCCACCACCTGCTAGTGGACAGACCTCAAGAGACAGAGATGATCGTCACAAAAGGAGAGAAAATCGGCATAGAGAAAGTGACAGGGAGAAACAACCTCGTCATGGCCATGAAGGGGGTCGAGAAGGGCGCAGAACTCATACTGGAGGTATCGGTAGAGGATATAAATCTACATTGTAATTAATGCACTGGGTACATCATCATGCTGGTTAACATTCTTAAAAGTTACAACCCGACTATCCAGTCGCATATAGATAAAATGGTTAAGTGCTTTGGCCAAAAGATTAGTAACTCGAAACCAGCTCTTGGCTTAGGCGGTTGAGTCTCTAGGCAAGGCATTTCCGACATGCATAAACCCAATGTGTTAATGAGTTTAAATAAAATGAAAGAATGTCTTAATAATATACAACACATTGCAATATGACCTACAGCCTGTTAGTTAAAAACTATGTGTTAAAAGCAGAATTTTCAGTTGTTACATTCTATCAAACTATGCATCTATTATTCTGAAACACTGTACAAAGAACTAATGGTACAAAATATATATCTGTGGGATGAAGAAAGTAATTTACTTACATCATTTCTTAAAATCGACTTGAGTCGACAGCGGCAGTTAAAGGGTTAAAAGAAATAAAATTTAAAAATTTTAAAGTTTTTAAAATTTAGTTTATAATTTACTTTACTTCATAAATTTTTAAAAATTTAGTTAATAGTCTTGGCGCATGCTACTTTATACATTGTTAGTCATAGAGATAAAAAAATCTTCTGGTTAAATATTTTAAATTGCTCGACTCGGAACACCTTTGTGTTCTTTCTACATTCTTTCTTTTTCTCACTGTTTAATAAAGTTTTATTGTTCGAAAAAAACAGATTACCTGTTTTTTGCCATTTTACGAATTTGTAACTGCCTCAGATAATTCTAAGGTATTTTTTCCCTAATATTAACAATTATGAATGTTTATGTTTATGCACAGGCGAAAGGAAAAAAGCTCCACCGGAAAAAGAAGATGATAATAAAGTTAAATACATTGTTGTTGTGGTGGTGATATTACTTGTTATTGGGGGGATTGGGGGGCTTGTCTATTTTGTCTCATCCCCAGGTATTTAATTTTTGTTGATATAATATCTGAGATGGTAGCCTTTATTGAGGATTATTTACATAACAGTCATGGTCATTCTGGTGTAGTGTACTGTATGGTTTACTCTTTTTCATTAAAATTACAATGGTATTTTTTATTAACATTTTTTAGGTCCTATTCTTTTTAATATCGCATTTTTTTATTGGACAAATTAAATAAATTGCACACCTATGTACAGTGCCGCTCTGGAATTGTCAATTGATACCATGGATAGTACTAATTAGAATTCATGTTGAACAGTTAAACTTGGGTGATCAACTTTGATCGTCTTAATTATAATACTTTACTGTGACTGTTATGTGATCATATTGTGTGGGATATAATGTTTTTTTTTCTTTCAAATTTTTATTTTATATATTTCCTTATCTTATATCGTATTTTATTTATCTTATAGTATTTATATTAGCAGATTCAGGTTTGGCTTGTGATAGAGAAAAAACCAAAGATCCTGTATTGGGCAACGAATGTTCAGGTGAGCTTTCTTACCTTCTTTCTTATTTACAATATTAAATCATAGGAACTTTGAATTGAAAAACAACTCATAGCTTCTTCTTCAGGAAGATTTTTTCCATGTTGAATTTCTTGGTCTTCTTTATTATTATTATTAAAGTAAGCTGCGCCCTTTTATGTTACATAAATTTTTTATAAGTTAGTAAATACACATTTATAAAAATGACGAAAAGTTACAAATTTATAAGGAAAAATAAAATATTGACATGTGTTATACTTTGTTATATATTCGCATCAGTTTTTCTACAAGGTGATAACGCCCAACAAATTCTTTCGGTTTATTCTTTTAAAATTACTTATGATTTTTATTCATTTGTATTAGAGCCAGCATGCACTTTTGATGTCGGCCAGTGTCCACTCCCATGTCCATTTGGTTACACAATGAAAAACTCCAGTGTTACTTGCCCAATCAATTGTAACTGTGCAGCTCAAGGACAGTTTCAAGGAGACGTTCAGTTTGGTGATGAAGATGTTCCTGATCTTCTTGCGGTAACCATAAATACACACAAAGTTTAAAAAATATTTAACTTGCCTATTAAAATATTTTGTATAAATTATTTAATACTTGTAGGTCCTATTAGGTTACCAGTAACCAATATTAGTTTTAATGTTAAAAGCCTAGATATATCTGCAGCCATTTCTATATATTACCAAAAACACCTCTCTATTAAGATGATGCCAATAAAATCTTAGTAAAATAGAAAACGGTTGAGTCTTAATCCACTTTTATCTGTAAAACTAGATTCGCTAAACAGAAAGAGAAAAGTTTTAGCTGAATTATATATGTGGTAAATAAAAGCCTTAAAAACGTCTTTGCTGAAAACTGAGTTTAAGTCACAAATATAAAAATACGGCCCCAAGTGTTATATAAGTGTACATTTGCAAATCCTTATTTTTCTGGTACCCCCCCTGCTTTTATTAACTACATGCAAAACAAAGACGTCATTTTAAAGCATTCGTTTCAGCAGCAATTAGCTTATTCAGTAAGAGCATCTGAACTAGCCAGTTATGTCCTTGGACAAATAACTTAGCAGATTTCGCTATCATTGCATTAATTAGATATATGTAAGAAAATTTAACACTTCCAGGGCTCTACATAAAAATTTTAGAGCACTTGTCCTGTAGGACAAGTTTAGTACCAAATTGACCTGTCCCATTTACCTTACACTTATCCCATTAAACAAAATCACAAATTAATTTTTTGGGGGGATTTTGCCAACCAAAAAATCTTGGTAAAGCAAACCACACCGCTGTTTATTGTGCCCCACATACTCTGCATGACGCCAATATATTCCTGCCGTTCCAGACCATTTGATTAATGCACTATAAGCGATTTTGTAATCAATTCACAAAGACGTTCCTTGTCATGTAAACGGGAATCGCCTTTCTTGGTTCGTTGCGGTTTACACGAAGACGATTATATTATTTTACAACATTAACTCGTCCAATACCTATATTATATCACGTTTAATACTCAGTAAGACCATATTCCGCAATATATTTTATTGTGAATGCGCGTAAGATTGGTATTAACAAACAACATAGGCTACTCTGTCAATCGAAACGGGCTTTTGATGTTGCATTCGAATTGTAATAATTACCATTTAATAATACTAAGAAGTAATAACCCATTAGTAAAATTGTTCATTTACCTAACCAATTCAAGCACAGACGGATACCCCGAATTGGGATGTAAGGTTTACTTTGCATTCAATTTTAATATAATTTACCGATAAAAATTATCAAGTCGCGTTATTTTAAAATATTTGTCTGACAAAACAAAGGAAAAGATACAAAAGATATGTGATTATTTCACAGTATTCTATTTTTAATCTGATATTCAATCTATTTAAGTATTCTAACATCTACTAGATGTTTGATTATGTGGACAGAGAAGATGAAGAATTTTCTCTTTTTTCTGGAAGTGCATACAAGCTATATAGTGTTGGAGTGTGGAGCGTTCGCCGTCGGGAGGATGGTACAGTTCCCGTGGCGTACACACTCACAGACAAACTACGTATGTTCAGTGCAATAGAAAACAATGTTTTAACCGGTGTAAAAATACTTTGCCCATTATGTATTTGTTACAGATAGATATTTATTTGAGTATTTTATTAATACTTGCACTCGCATCAAAGACTGCAAATTTGTGGAATAGAATTTCACCGGCATTGCAATTTTATTTTAAAAATGATTTTTTCTGGATTTTTTTATATAAAATATGATGTATTTCACACGAAAATGTGTGCCGTTGTAAAAGTCATTTTAATATTAAAATGAGTCAAAGCTGGTATATTTAAGTTACTCCTTAAAAGTACTATATTAGTATACATAATGTAAAACTATGTTATAGTCAAAGACCCATGGATGATGGATGCAATTGATACGGCTGTCAAATGGCTGAAAGAGTCCACTTGTGTTCGTTGGGAACGATACGATCCAAAAAAGCATCTTAAAGAACATGTTGTTGATATTGCAGATAGAAAAAGTTGTTCGTAAGTGCAAACGTTCCAGATGATTTTACTGAGGGAGTATTTACATGATGCTTCCTGGTACTATTATAATAAGAGTCATATTATGTTGATATTATTTAATTGGCTTGTAACTTATGTTGGCTAAACATTTATCTCTATCCAATGTGCAACTGGTTCTACCTCTCAGGTCGGTTATTGGAATGCGTAAAGGGACAGTAAAACAGCAAATGAGCCTTACTGTGTATTGTAACTGGCCATCAGTGGTGGTTCATGAGATGATTCACACGCTGGGATTTTTTCATGAGCACACCAGGCCAGACCGGGATGACCACGTAATTGTTAATTTTGATAATATAGTCAAAAGTGAGTTTTCTTTTTATCAGTACATTAATATAATAGCGACTATTTTTTCTATGGCATTTAGATAAATTTAAAATGCCTCCAAAAACAATTTTAAAGTTTTGTTAATTTAACACTGTGATAATTTGATTAGTTCATACACAACCAAAGTAGCGATGAAGTGAAAAAGTTAGTGATCCCAGTTACTCCACAAACCCAACCTTTAAAAAAAAGAAAGAAATGACACAAGATTAGTGTTAAATTAAAAGTACTATTTTACCCCGGCAGTTTAACACTTGGATGCCGAACAACTATTAAATAAATGAATTATGTGTTAAGCAAAATCATATATTCTCTAAATTGAATAGAAATGAAGAATGCAAAACCATATCAATACTAGAGACCGACAACAACCACCATTTAATGATTTTGGTTATAACCTGAAGAGTCCCTAAGCACAATTTCTATATTTTAAGCGGTACCTCTAAATACTACAGGATCGCTTGGATCGCATGGAGCGCTTGAATCGCTTGGAGCGCTTACTATACTTCGTGATTACAAAAGCATGATATTAATGTTAGGGTTGGGGTTTAAGTTAGTTCTGGGATTGAGATTAGTGTTTGGGGCAGTGTTAGAATTACTTTCGATAGCAATCTAAGTGGTCCAAGCGATCCAAGCGATCCTGTAGTATTTAGAGGCAATCACCGGATCATACCTAAATGACCATTCGATCTGTACATCATTTAATACATAAACGGTTAACTGTTTTGGCCAAACACATACAGTAGCAAGTATCTTGTGGCCACCGATTTCTTGATCTTTTTTGTATTCTTTGTTGCAGGACTGACTTATAATTTTCGCAAGGCAAAAAAAATGTTTGTTTATGACTTGAACTCCCCATATGACATTTCATCAATAATGCATTACAATCCGTATGTGTTTTCAAAAAATAGGAAGTTCACCATGATTGACCGCAAAACCAGTAAGTTTTTGTTTTTTTCTACGTTTTAAAAATGAGATTGTTTAAGTTGAAATAAAAATGGTAACAAAAAATTCACGCTGAACATT
>CH002787.1:24812-39524 GCA_000149265.1 Ciona savignyi
CCTACTGCCATAAAACCTGTGGACCTGGTCTTACATCTCGAAATCGATTGTGTTTCACACAAGTAAGAGTTAAGATTGACGCTAAATATGTATTTCTATGTGGAAATAATGGGTCCCCTTTAAGTCCGAACACGACGAGTAATGCTTTAACTCTTTTTTTATTCTATTTTACCGGTTAAAATAGTCGGACACTTAAAACAGACCTTGATGTCCGGCCCGTTGGTCTAACGGTTAAGTGCGTCGCCTTTCAGTGGAAAGGTTGAAGGTGCGAAACTGGTCGCTAGCTAGTCGGCTGTGTCCTTGGGCAAGGCACTTTACGGACATTGCCTGAACCCAGCGGATTATTGGGTTCTACCAAATTGAAGAACATGTCTGTCATATACAACACACTGCAATAGCTCCGGTAACCCGACGATGGGCGCGAGGTGATCTGACGATTGCCCGTGTGTTAACCCCCTTGGTTTTCCCATCCACGGGGATAAAGATGAATATCCTATCCTATCCTATGAATATAGAATTGAACATCAAAAATTGATATGACAAGAAGTCATATCTTTCATCAAACGCTTGACATGTGTGGTTTGTTCGTCTAATATCGTACAAAGGGGTTTATCTAATCCAGTGGTTCTCAACCTGTTTTTTTTGGCGGGACTCCTTTTGGTGCTGTCAAAGCAGTTTAGGAAACTCTAAAAGTTTTTAGATAAAATTTATTATTTTTTTTCTTATTCTGAAGTAACATGCTTAGTCGGAAAGGCTGACATTGCACTAATTTATTCTGTTTACACACATAAACCTTAAACTTCAAACATGTGTCTGTCTCATAAAAAAAATAAAGTAAATTTGCACTTGTGTGATTTTCTTAAGTTAAAAATAACCCTAAACTACTGGGACATTTTTTGTTTACCTGTGTTATCTAGTTGTGTTTTGCACAAGTCGTAATCTGTTTTGTAATCACATCATGATACGGGTAATAAATCACAATTGTCACAATCATAAAAGCATTGCATATCACAATGTGTCTATGATAATTGAGCAAATGGGTCGGAATTTTTTTTAAATGTGATAATAAACTGCAAATAACTTCAACCTCATGTTGCAAATTCACAAGTCTTCACTGAAACTTGAAAACGCTTTGCAAAAGAATTTCTGGGGATTTTCCGAAACTCAGAGTCAGAGAACAAATCCACTCTTTTTAAAATATTTCCTAATCTGAGATAATTTCCAAAATACATGATATATTCCAGGAATGTGGCAGAAAACAGAGAGAATATGAATTTAAAAAATGTAATTTGAAGAATTGTGTAAAGGTTTGGAAATGGACACCGTGGAGTAAATATGGGAGTTGTAGTGTCACCTGTGGAAGTGGCATGCAGTTAAGGTATTATTACAATTTTTCCTACACCGTTTTAATTTATGCATTTACTTTTATATATATAGTTTATAAGAAATGTGTTTGTTGCGTTTTATAACATTTGGTAGAGAAATCCAATTGTTATAGCAGGAAATGGAAAAGCGCAAGAAGCTATTATGATAATTCCTTATCCAACGTCAGGTTATCGGAGCTATTGCAGTGTGTTGTTTATGAGAGACAGTTTCACCCAATAATGCAATGGGTTTAAGTGAAAAATTTGAAGTGACAAAACATGACCGCTTGGCTGGTTTCAAACTCAACAATCTTTCAGCTTACCGTATGAGCTAACTGGACATATTTGCATATATAATGTAGGCTTGACCTTGACCCCAATGTTGCACAAATACAAATACAAAACACTTTGGTAGTAGGTTTTATGAGAAGTTGACACTTTCCTACTTTGATATCATCTTTAACCAAATATGATTGCTGATTTTTAGACATCGCTTATGCCTGAGAGCGGGAAAGTGTGGGGGTGGAAGAAGCATGGAAGCCCAAACTTGTACCTTAAAGAACTGCCATGACAATGGAATGGGTGTCAAAATGACTTGGCTAAATTGGGGCATATGGGGTGGATGTAGCAGATCATGTCTTGGTGGGGTATGGTATCGGTACCGTATATGTAAGAAAGGAGACAGGCTTACCTTTAGTTGTCCTGGAAAATTCACGGACGTGGGTTATTGCAACAGTATTAAATGCTCAGAAGCTCAAAACTCTCCTCGTAAGTAGTAATTTTCATCTGAATATATGTGTTTCTACATCCCAATTATTCCAGCATCCCCGATGTTTGCTTATGTGAGCACAACAGTGGCACACCTTTGCTCTTCTACATCTGATGCTTCATGGGTCTTCGGTGATTTTAATGGTGATGGTAGAGACGATGCATTATGTAAAAGCCAATATGGGGATTTGTAAGTGGGACGTAAATATATGATATTTACATAAAATATATGTGTTCATAAAGCAGACATTGCGAACAGGTGTTTTGATCCTAATGATGGTCAAGGACCAACCTTTTATGTAATAATCGTTTCTTTTTAGTGAGGTTGGTTTTGGCACAGCTGATGGGGATATAAGTCCCACAAATTGGAGAGGAAGATTAGAAGGTTGCGGTTCACATTCAGGCCAAATTAAGGTCGGCGATTTCAACTCCGATGGCGCATCTGACCTTGTTTGTACCGATCGTATTAGAAGGTAAATTTTGATGAAATGTTTCATGTCAAAAGATACGTGTTTACATGTCTGTTTAAGGTGATTGAGAGACCTATTGAGGTGTAACACTATTGGCCAGGTGAAAGATTACCAATGCGCTGTTAATTTGTGAGTTAAAAATTTCTCTACATATGGACACAAAACTTTTGGAACATGTTTGGCACACAATTTAGTTTGAATGCGTAATTAAGTCCTTGAATGTATTTATTAACTGTAAAATGTAAAGATTAATTGATTTGGTAATAAAATCAGCAATTTCCCGGCAGCTAAAATATTGTTGATTTAACATTAATATCCTATCAAATTATTTTAACTCTTCGTTTAGAAAAATCACGATTCATCTATCGGACAAAGATAAATTTAACTCTGAATTCTACACTGGATCATTCTGCACCAGTGACACTGATATGCTGATTGTCACCAACTTAGACAGCGATCCTAGATCCGATTTATTGTGTATTCATAGCAACAGTAACCATGAAATGTTAATCAACAGTTTCACCATATGAAGACCAAAACTAAAACATTCTGCCTGCAGTTGTACCATTTTTATTATGTTGTTCAAATAAAAACGTTCCTTATTGTTCATAACTTACCCCATTAGATATGTAAGTTTTACTGACAACTATTAGCCATACTGTCTTAACTAGTTTATAATTACTGTGTCATTTTGCCTCATTTCTTGGTCATCTAGCACGATTTGCTTACTCGATCTTATCCTTGGAATGGGAAACGCTGAGAGCAATAACTTATATCACGGTCAATCGTCAAATTATCCCCTCATCGCATTAGGTCCTAAAGGGTTACGAATATTCAGACGCATATGATATTCATGTTTATCCCCGTAAATGGGAAAATCAAGGGGTTAACACACGACAATAGTCTCGCGCCCACCGTCGGGTTACCGGAACTATTGCAGTGTGTTGGGTATGATTCACACGTTCGTTCAATATAGTAGGACCTATTATTTCGCTGGGTTCAGGCAATGGCCGTTAAGTGCCTTGCCCAAGGACACAGCGAATCCAATAAGGCAACAACGGCAGGATAAAGTTCTTGAATGTCAAAACGGAAGACTATTTCTCAACCAATCCATGCCACCATGCCCAAACCCCCAAAATACGCCACTGTCTACTATGACGACTTAATAGCATGAACTGCTACCACATTTCAAATGATTGTTTTTCTGGATATATATTATAACTTACAGTGACAACAGATTTAGTTCGTAACGTCTGTCCAACTGTTCAGAGAGTAGAAATATAGAAACGTTTGATCAGTAACGGGCATGACCTTGCCCCTGGTTAAGCATATCGAATATGTATAGGATACGGTGGTGGTTACAAAGAAATCCTGCTTTAGATGGGATTTGAATCACGACCACAGGCTGTTCTCACCGGATGAGCTGCAGTGAACGTAGAAGAGGAAAATTATCTTATCCAACCATCACCCCTACAATTCGATGGCATCCGGCGGTCTAGAATCCCTATCTTTGGAAAAATAAAGTTTATTTAAATAATCCGAGCAAAGATGGGTAGGACTCCAAAAAGGGCCTTGATGTAGTTGGCGCTTCCATGGACAATATCGACTCTAAAATACGCGAGCCTATAGGTAAAAACAATTAAGGTCAATCATGAAACAACTTACAACACAACAAAAAAAGGTCTACAAAACAATCAAATATGCATTGCGAGCAACTGACATTTGTTTGCCGTTACAATTACAGTGTGTTGTATGTGACTGAGACTTTTCTCAGTTTTAGTAGAACCCATCAATCCATCGGGTTTATGCGATGTCCGCTAAGTGACTTATTCAACGAGGCAACGACACAACCAACATACAAGAGACCAGTTGGATCCCTAAACACTTTGGTTGCAAGGCGTCGCACCAACCTAGAACCCACCATCAATAATTTTGAAAATCATCAATGCGAACTACGTAATTTTGCGTAAAGTCTTTGTAACATACATTTATACTATTGGTAGCACAAAAGTTAAGAACGAGTATGGATCACAATCTTATATGCCAGCCCAACGATTTAAAGGGTTTTTTTGTTCTTTGTATTTTATTAATTGATTTTGCTCTACCTATCTTAAAACTGGTTAGCTGTATTTATTTATTTTGATCGAGCTCTGCGCTATTTTTTTTCCTCCGCGATGTTGATTCTGCGTTCACATTATTCTGTCAGAATTACTTTGGTTGTATGACTCAAGACAAGTATGAACGATTCCCAAGACTGTTCTGCTAGTAATGCAAAACGTATAAAGATTGGAGACAATGAAGTTAATGAGAAAATTACTACTGGTACTGTTAACAGAAGTACATTAAGTGGAATTGGGCTTGTGTCAGTTTTAAATGATAATTCGAGTCGGAAAGTAGCATGTTTGCATGGAAAAGTTGCATCTGATGGTAATGATGGACAACTGTGTGACGCTGTTATTATTTTAGAAAAGAAACCCTTCGACCAAAACAAATTGCAACAATTGCTTAGCAAGAAAACTAAACTAACAGTTGACCTACAGAATGACATATACTCGACATTCACTGCATTCCCTCCCCCTGAGTTATCAGATATAAAAGCAACAATAATTTGTCCAGCAACCGAAAAGCACATAAGAAAATATACGAAACAAAAGTCATTTATTGTTCAAGAAACTGCAAGTGATTATCAGAATATTACTTTACCTTATTTAGAAAAACAAATTGCAGCCAATGTGTTCAACATACAGTGGGTTTTCAACATTCTAGAACACAAGGTTGAATCTGAACGGATAATATATGAAGACCCGGACAAAGAGAATGGTTTCATTCTATTGCCGGATATGAAATGGGACCGTGTTGACAAAACAGCTTTATATGTTATAGCCATTCCTCATAAACGGGGGTTAAGATCCTTAAGGGATCTATCTGCAGAGCATATACCTCTGTTGGAAAATATTTTAACCAAAGGCTTAGCTGTCATAGAGGAAAAATTTGGTTTGAAATCAAGTGGACTTCGTGTATATTTTCATTACCAGCCCTCATACTACCATTTACACATTCATTTTAACAACGTAGAGTTGGATATGCCGGGCACTGGAGCCCTGCGTGCACACTTGCTTGCTGACGTCATAGAAAATCTAAAACTATCCGGAAATTATTATAGAAATAAGACTTTCACATTTGAACTTAGAGAAAATGACAATTTATATTTAGAATTTCAACGTTGTGAAAAGGTTACATAATAATGCTATTACCAAGGACATACTGGGTACCTAAAATCTCATACCTACCTGGTAGTTTAAGAGAGATAAAGGACCAGTATTTGTTTAGAAATATGTTATTGGTCTGTACCAGTAAATGTATTTAAAATCAATTTAGTGTTTTATCCTATTAGTTTTGTGTTTGTAAGTATGTACCGGTACTTGTACACGTGTAGAAGCAAACTTAAAATAGAATCCCTGATTTTAATTAACTACAATCATATATACTTTTACAGATTTTTTAAAGACCGTAATATGATTAAGTGAATTATTTAAAAGGATGGGTTCAATCATTTCAAGATGGAGGGTAAGATAAAGTTTGTTGTAGCAGCACCTATCAATCTTCCATCCTATTTTTTTTAATTAGATGGAGATGTATGATTTTTATAGAAATTTTCCATAGTTATCGATAACTACCTTTCATTATACAATTTGTTAACACAGTACTGTTTCCAAAAATATTACATTGCTTTTAGGAGACGGATTGCTTTTAGCTATTTATTTACTGTACATTTATAGAAGATAGGAACACAGCTTACCATGATCACAGATGTATGTAGCTGAAATATGATTGACCATTCATTATACAATTACAGAAGAATAAGTCCACGACAGAAGTGCTCGAGGGCATCGATAAAAACATTGCGCAACTTGAAAAGTTTCGGAAATCAAATCAAGAATTGCGTAGCAGGGTAAAAATGTGCATTCTGCTAATTGTATGATTTAACTTTGGAAATTCAATACAACTGGGGTATATATTTTCATTTATATATATATACAGGCTTATAAATACTTGTACATTTAAATTGAAAGTTCAAGATTTGTTACTGTTATCTAAAACACAAAACTTTACCATGAGTTTGTTGATTAAACTTCTATAATAAACAAGTTTATTTTAATAAGCATAGACTAGAAGGTGGACCACAAGTGCCAAGAGGCATTAAAACTAAAAAGTGAACTTTTTCCAGGTCATTGGGAATTTGATTATATATTCGGTACTTCTGTACATTGTTGCATGTATTTCACTGTATTTCTTAATAAACCCAACAACATGGAAGAAAAGAGGTCTCCAAGTTCTTCCAGTGCTCTGCTTTCCCTTCATGTAAGTTCTTAACGTAAAATGTCATATTCCTTTTCCCTGTGATTTTGTTTATAGGTGGTGTAGCTTTGGTAGTTAAGTTATGTATGGTAGCCTTAACCGGACGGATTCTGTTTAGTTATATTAAAGTTGAAACAAAATTTTGCCTTGACATAATAGATTTGATTATTGAAGTAATATTTAAATATAATATTGAAGTATACTTAATTGTAATTTTCATTAAACGAAAAAGAATAAAATGACTGAATAAAATTATTTAACAGGTACCGGTATCTTTTTATTACAGTGTCACCCGAACTTTGTGATTGAAAAACAGGAAATTATTTTTTTGTTACTAACTAGATATATACCACTATTTCTATATATAGTTTGCATCATATAAAGCCACTAAGCCGCATATGGTTTATATATATTGATTTAACATTACATTTCCTTGTTTTCATAGCATATATTTATTGAAACGATGTCTGCACTGGTGGTTTGTACGAAAGATTTCCAGAAACGGTAATTTGTTTGGTTTTTAGCTATTTGCATTATTCATAATATAACTCTTTCTAATTTCATTAGAAGTTGAACTTCAAACGCTGAGAGATGAAAGAAAAGAAATAGTAAGTGGAAGAGCTAGGCCTATTTCAATTAGTTTAAATTTTAATCTGATTTTACTTACTTAGCTTGGTCATATGATTCATAGTACCGTTCAGTTTATTTTAATTACAAATCCAAACACAGTGTGTGCTTTTCAAAGCATCATTCTATAAAATGGCTAAAATAAAATGATTAAAAAATTAAAAAGTCTGTCACGGCACTATACAATGTACAATGCCATGTTCACAAGGCTCAATTTTTGTTATACTATTGTGATATGCTTACATTGTCACCACACCAGTATTTTTTACATTACCCACTGTCCTAAAAACAATAGTGCTCTATAAAATACAATACATTTGATTGTCCTCTTTTAAACCTGACTTTTATATAAACTTATCAACACCAAGCTTTGACAGCATTGATTAAACTTATATGGAATCAAGAACTGCCATGGTTCATACATATTACATCAATTGTGAAATAATTTAAAAGACACATAAATTACTTTTATAAACTGCAAGAAAGAGTCACAACTTGTGACTCACAAGTAATAAGATATGTGGAGGTGAAAGTTGTAAAACTATGGCAATGAATAAAACCATCAAATTGTAATATCTGTGACTTATTCCATCAGCTTGAAAATGTGATGGAGACTGAAACATATAAGAAAGCAAAGGAAATTCTGGAGAAATTTGATCCAGAAACTAAAAAGAAATTAGAAGAAGAACGACAACGAAAAGAAAACCCAACTCCAATTCCGCCCACTCCTGGCACAGGTGGGTGGTGCTTTCATTAACTTTAAGGGGTTTGATAGAATTGTGATAGAAATCGCCCCAGTGTTTCAAGTGTGTTTGGTAGATTTGTTACAACTGCAACTCTGAGTTGGTCATTTCATTTTCCTTGATATAGACAGAGAGGAACACATCTGCATATTTGAAAGTATATTTTGTTCTGTTACGGTATTGGTACGTAAATAGCTGTCAGCCTAAAATTTTACATTATGAGATGGTTAAGATATTCCTAAAAATAAAAGTTAAGTTTTTTTTTAGGGAAATATCTAAAAAATTGGTTTTTGAAATGAACTGCATTTAGTCTGAAAAGGATTTAGATGGTACTCCCCAAAATATTTTATACAAACACACAAAAACACCATGCTTATGTACTTCATCACCCAGAATTAACAGTTCAGTCAATATAGAGTTGTATAATCACGCAGTGTATATAAAGATGGTTTGCAGATCTACGTCGCCGAAACCCACGAAGCCCTGGGGGAAACACAGCACCCGGTATTTCAGGAACCCCAGCTATGACTCCACTCCGAGGTCCAGTTAATCCTGCCGGTGCTCCAAATATGACTCCAGTCAACGGAAATTTTCGAAGTAGGTTTTCACGAATTCTCAATGTTGTGATCAGCATAGCCTTCAAATTTAAATACCGTTATTTGTTTAAAGCTGTTCAAACTTTTTTTTTGGAAAATTTATTTTAAAACATTGTGGAAGCGAAAACCACACCAAATAGCATTGCAAGGTCTGTGTTCAATTGACAAAATGTTTAGTGTAACCTCCATGTGAATTATGTTCCAGCTCCCCACCCACCTGCTATGTTACCCCGGCCACTTATCCAGCAAAACCGATCTTCAATGGAGAAAATTGTTGAATATTTTGTTGGTGATGGTCCTGGTAATAGGTAGGACTGTGTTTTATCAGTTGACCATATCTTTTGTTATTCCCAGCTTTGTGCAAAATTCAGAATTAAGCATTTGTCATTGGGCAAACCTAAATATTGGAGCTGTTTCCAAACCGTTTCTCTCTCTTTTTGTTTGTAAGTTAACATAAGTCTCAAGCTCTGTGTCATAAAACACAGTAGTATTTGGCAAAACAGTCTCATATGTATTAGTGTAAACCTCATTGTCACCTACTTGGTTTATATGTTCTACTTTATGCAGCTGTAAACAATTAAATCATTTTTTAGATATGCCCTCATCTGCAAGAACTGCTTTTCACATAATGGGATGGCACTAAGAGAGGAATTTGAATACATAGGTGTGTTAACTTAACTTTTATAATTGGCTGGTACGGTTCTATCTTTGCAACAAATTCATTCAGTTGCCTGTCAAAACTTACATATATAAAATGTATAACCCTCTTTTATGTGTCTGAGACAGATAAGCAAAGCAGCACAGCAATTAATCCAATCTAGACATTCCGATTGGTTTCATGTTCTCACATATTTGTTTATTAATCCAGAATACAGATGTGCATATTGCCGTTTTTTCAATCCTTCCCGCAAGCAGCGACCGACTGCACCAAGACTACCGAGTCATGAGAGCCTAGTACCGTCATCGGGACAAATGCCCAAACCAACCGACCGTGACAGTGGAAATGATGGTTCTCCTCCCCCATCATCTAAATCATCTGATAATGGTAAATTTATCCTGGTGTTTTTAAATCCAGACTATATGGTCAAACTCATTACTATGCCACCCGTCTGGACTGAGTTAAAGTGGTATAGTAAAGGTTTGTAAAATTGCTACAGTATGCTATACTGCGTGGTAGAGTGGCAAAGTAGTATTTGACGATATGGTAAAGGTTGCTGTGCACCATCAAAACTAACCCAAAGATGTGTGAAGAAGATCATATTTTTTATTTGAGTATTCTTTCATTATGGTAAATATTTTATCATTTATGCAAAGTTTTTTAAATTACAACTGACCAAATTGATTTGTATTACTAAAATATTTTGACCCAGACTTTTTTTTTAAGATGAAACCGAACAGTTGGCAGAGTCTCCAGTTAAACTGCCGGACATATTAGAAGAACCTAAAAAACTTGATTTTGTGGAAAAATCAAACCAAGAGAATGAAGAACAAGACGAAGAAACATCACCTGCCACCGAATGAATCTAAACAATTTCAACAATCTGTTTCGAACATATAAAGATACTGCTTGTAGAATTGTAATAAAGGACGACTGCCTTACTCGCTTTTGTTTGATTAAAATTTTTTTTGTTTTTAAATTGCTGGTGTTGTTCATCATATATGTTGGTAATATATTACAATGGCGTTCATTTATAAACTTTGTTTTGCAGTGGGATTGTTGGACTGAACTAAAACTAATAAACGTGTAAATGCTATGCTTCTTTATATCAATCACTGTAATACAAATATATTTTCGTTTGAATTGGTTTTATTTTGAGAGGCGACAACGCAAAGTTATTCTTTCTTTGCCGCTTCATCTTCCTTAGCAAGAGCAGAAAGCATTTCCTTCTTCTTGAGAGCGATTCTCTCTTCACGGCGTCTTCGGCCTTCCTTGTTCTTCAGTCGCCGTGCACTTGCTTGGTCACTGATGGAACATCAAAGTATGTTAAGGAAACGACAATAGCTAACATATAATTATGATCTTTAAACTGCAGCACAACCTACTGATCACATTATGTGTAATCCACTGGATACAGGCAACATTGGTAGAATGCATAACCTAAGAACACCACAGGGCACAAAGAGTATATGGAACTAAAACTTCATCAGTCACATTCTTACAGAACTGGAATTGACAGCTATTACTTACGAGAACATCTTAGCACGGGACTGCTTAGCCTTCTGTTTATGAATATGCTCCATGAGTGTACGCTTGTTTTTAAATCCGTTACCCTTCGCTTTCAGGTAAAGTGTGTGGTACATATGTTTGTCAATTTTCTTCGACTCTCGATATTTGCGAAGTAGCCGACGAAGAACTCTCATTCGACGTATCCATACAACCTTCTCAGGCATACGGGCATTCGCGGTACCCTTCCTTTTACCTGACAATTGTTAAAAAACAATTAATTTCGTGATAATACCAGCACATCATTAGTAAATAGGTTTTTAGTGTTGAATCCATACTATTAGGGCTAAAAACAACTAAACCATTTATTTTACTTAAATTTACTGATAATTAAAATGGTGACATTTTACCTGACATATGTGCTTTATTAAAAAAAATTGGGATAAGAACCAATTTTTTCTCATGAAGTGTAAACAACCTAAAAATAGCGGAAATATAATTAAAAAAACTAACCTCGCCCAGTGTGGCGACCCTTCCTTCTTGCGATGGTATTCTTGCGGACACGTGCACGGGAATGGACGGCAACTGGTTTGCGAATGATCAAACCATCCTTAATTAACTTGCGTACATTTTGCCCTGTATAAATATTACATTATTATTATGAGGCACTTCAAATCCAAAGGAGACACAGTTTAATTTCACTTCGTTTTTTTCCCTATTTTTCTGCGTCACGCTGGTGACAGGCATGTCCAGTCGCTAGGTTAATGAGTAGAACGCAGTCCTCGAAATTCGTTTGCCAAGTCCACGGCAAAAAAAATGCCGTGGGAAATCGCATAAACGTAAAAGCCCACGGCAGATTGCCGTGGATCTATAACCAGTATTACATAATCGCAAAATTCGGCTGGTGGTTTTTTTTTACCAAGTCAAAATCCGGACGTAAGTTTATTCTAATTTGGGCTACGCCGCGCTTAAGGTGCGTTTGGACAAGAGCCAATTGCGCAATAGTAGTCTGTAAGTTAAGGCACGCGGCAAAACCACTTTACGGACATTGTATAATTTTAGTAGAATTTAAACGATTTGAAAAAAACAAACAAACAAGTCATTCCTAAATCCAACGTCAATGTTAGAATAGTGGACACCGTCTATCTCGTTTGGACTGTATAATAAATCGAAAATGATAGGTGTCCAGTTTAAAAGAACAAAATACAATAATACCAAATGAGGAAATACATGCGATTGCGAGACACGCGCTACATATATGTATCTAATTAAATTTGCCGAATTGTCAACTCAGCAAATCGGGGCGCAACGATCAAAGCGACGTAGTCTCTCGGAGATTTGATTGACAGCTGGCTGCTGGCGTAATTGAATTTTTAGTTTCGAGTTTTGTGTTAGAACGTTGTAATTTGATAAAAACTTGATAAAACTGCCGCTGTGCGCTTTGAAACTATTATCTTTATATATTTTTTTAATCTCGAAAATTTAGTACCCATATGTAGCACGATATTCAGAGCCTGCTAAATCGCAAATTCTCACCGGAATATCCACTGATAACCTCAACGATTTTGGTTGTTTTATGCAATACTGTATATTTTTAAATTGTTTCCCGCGTGAGCATACTTTCCGCGTTTTTTTACCTTTATAAATTGATACTTCAGGAATAGTCTACGCTCGCAAATCGGCGTAGAAATATAGGAAACCAAAATAACGTTAAAAGCAATTCGTATTAACTAGATTTTAAGCCTAATGACGCAATATTTAATGTTATCAAAACGCCATTTTATTGTAGTAGGTGGAATTAGCGTTTTATTTGTCGTTGCTTTTACTAATTGAAGTGTAACTTAGACGTTATCAAGGACTGTGCTTCCTTTTATCGGACCGTTGTTTTAATACCCGCTATTCTTTAACATTTTACATAGCAACTTTGCATTGAAAAAAACGATTATTAACGCTAATTAGTAGTCAAAGTAACGAACGTTTTTGATAATACAGTAGATGACGACTGCCTCTTAATCGTTTTATTGATCAAGAAAAGTGTTGACATAAATTCGTTTAAAACAGAATTGCAATTAGTAAGTGATCTAAAAAACCCACGGCATTTTTTTTGCCGTGGACTTTGGTTAATTTGGCAAAAGTCCACGGCAAACCCAACGGCAATTGCCTTTTGCCGTGGCGAATTTCGAGGACTGTAATTCTATATGCTGGTTCGTTTACAAACATTGTCAATTGTAATTTGTTGTGCAAATAGGTAATATGCAGCTTTTTTTCTGTATGTTTTACCAGGATAACTTTAAAAATATTAATTTAACCATTAAAAAATACCCTTGTGGTAGAAAAGAATAATGGTACTCCCTATAGTTTGGACAATGTGTTTGTTCCTATGAGTAGAACATTTAAAAGGTATTAAACAGGGGTAATCAGGGTATGTTTTATATATTAGCAATTTACTAGTTGAATAGTACAGGGTTGATTTCTTTTTATGATAATAATCTCCATACAGTGACAATGGAAGATGGGATCCCGAGTTATGGATTCAATCTTTTTCACCCTCTTCCACGGAAAGAATGGAGTCAAGACCGCAAGGTGTGTTGAGACTGTTTACATAGGCCACTGTGATTAGAATGTGTATATTGTTCTTTCTTATTTTTACTGTTCATTCTTTAAATAGAAGCAGTTTAATTAGAATAAAGGCATTTGTGCTCAAATGATTTTAAAAAAACATAAACTTAACATAAAAAAAATTCTAAACTAGCAATGTATAATTTTCGGTTCTAGGTTTACCTATGTGTATGGTATATAAAACATATGTCCGACCGGTTGGTCTAGCGTTTAAGTGCGTCGCCTTTCAATCGTGAGGTTGCAGGTGCGAAAGTCCTTGGGCAAGGCACTTTACGGACATTGCCTGAACCCAGCGGATTAATGGGTTTTACCAAATTGAAGGAACGTGTCTATCATATACAACACACTGCAATAGCTCCGGTAACCCGACGGTGGGCGTGAGGTGATCTGACGATTGCCTGTGTGTTAACCCCCCTGGTTTTCCCATTCACAAGGAAAAACATGAGTATGAGTATTCTATCCTATCCCATATTTATCTAGAATAAAACACAGTTTACCTTAATTTGTTGATTAAACCTTATGGGTGCTATATGTTATATTGTCAGAAATGAAGCGATTTGATGGAAGTGTAGGCAGGGAAGATAGTAATGTGGTGCTTGGCCCACAGAGAAGAAGTTTCCAAGGTGGATGTGTCTCTTGGAAGCAAGGGTCGAGCTTTAGTCGCTCGAACTCAACAAAAATCCCTGGTAAGTAAAGTAAAAATGTTATCACAGATTTAGTTTTGTGAAAAATAATATTTTAACCCTGTTGAACTCAACAAAAATCCCTTGGAAATAAAGTGAAAATGTTATCACAGATTTAGTTTTGTGAAAAATAATATTTTATTCCTGTCGAACTCAACAAAAATTCCTGGTAAATAAAGTGAAAATGTTATCACAGATTTGGTTTTGTGAAAAATAATATTTCATCCCTGCTAGATCGAAAAGTACTGCGTCAGCAAAGTCAGGAACGGGAGAGTCAACATCCAGGAACAGCTGAAAAGATTTCACTCCTTGGGGAAAA
>CH002787.1:63222-91230 GCA_000149265.1 Ciona savignyi
ACAAGAAATAAATATTTACCTTCTTAAAATGGCTACTTAAAGGCCATTGAGGGATTTTGTGTAATAACTCTAAAAGTTACAAGCACCTTCATTGTTATAAATTTTTATTGTATATGTTGACGCCCTTTTTTAAGGTTTTCTTATAAAACCGAGACGTCATAAAACTGAATTGATAAGATATATAAAAAAGAAAGGTAATTGAACCAGGTAAGATCAAAAGGAACTGCCGAATTATTAGAATGCAACGTACATATATTTTTTATATGATTTTGAATAATAAGCATGCTAAATATCTGTCATAACTTACTGCTTCCTAAAAATGTTTTAGTATGTAAATAAATTTAAATTCTCAGGTACTTATTTAACTTGTATAAAGTAATTTCGTTTAACCACACTGCTCACAAACCTTAATAAGATAATTACTTGTTGTCTAATTCAAATTTAACATAAATTTATGTAATTTGTTTACATGCAATCCACCATGTTATATTTAGGTTTAAATATTAAAAATGACGAAAAATATCATTAAAAAATAAAACACAAACACATATATAATTATTATTTATAATTTATTGTGTTCAAATATCTAAAACAACCAAATACTTTGTCACATTATAAACATATATATCTAAAATGACTTCATGATAAAAGGATTTTAAATTTATAATTAATGTTTCATGAAATAAACACTATTTAATATATAATGATTAAATTATTCAAAAAAAGTAAAGTAGTTACCAAAAATTCTTGGCTATTACTTGTTAGCTCAGTTTTTATTATGTTAAGTGCTTAATTATATTGTTTTAAGAGATTTTTGGAACAGATTTCTGTTGTGATTTTAATTGCCCAACACAGATAAAAAACAGAAAATGGCAGGTATGCGATATCCATTTACCTCAAACTTTCAGGGTTAACACTTGTTATAATTTATAATTCAACAAAATTAATTGAATCATAAACCTGATTTCATTGTTTGCTTTTATTTATACATGGTTTCTTAATTTGGAAGAGAACTAATAAAAGTAATAGAGTTAAACAAAAAAACGGCACCTACTGACAATTAATTTAAGAACAAAAGGTGTTGTGTGCCAATATTATCTTGACAGCATGAAATTTTTTTTGTACCGCGATTGTAAACTTTTTACCAAAAAAATATAAAACTTCTTAAATGACTACTAAAAAACCATTGAGGAGGTTTAGTGTAACAACTTTACAAGTTACAAGCACCTTCATTATTATAAATTTTTATTGTGTTAAGTTGACGCCCTTTTTTTAAAGTTTTCTTATAAAACCGAGACGTCATAAAACTGAATTGATAAGATATATAAAAAAGAACAGTAATTGAACTAGGTAAGATCAGAGGGAACTGCCAAATTATTATAATGCCCCTTACATATATTTCTTATATGATTTCAGATAATAAGCACGCTAAATACCAGTCATAACATACTTCTATCTAAAAACGTTTTTAGTACAAAAATAGATTTACATTTTTACGTTATTATTTAACTTATGTAAAGTAATAGCGTTTAACCATACTTTTAGCGTGCTTATTATCTGCTCACAAACCTTGAAGAGATAATTACTTGTTGTCTAACTCAAATTTAACACAAATTCCGTGTTATATTTAGGTTTATATATTAAAAATGACAAAAATTATAATTAAAAAATAAAACACACACACACATAATTATTATTTATAATTTATTTTGTTCAAATATCTAAAACAACTAAATACTTTGTTACATTATAAACATATATATCTTAAATGAAACCATGATAAAATTGACAAAAGAAAAATTTTGAATTTATAATTACTGTTTCATGGAACGAACATTATTTAATAAATAATATTTAAAACTCATTAATCAAAATTAGTAATATTATTACCAAAGAATCTTGGATATCAATTGTTTGCACAGTTTTAATCATGTTATGTCGTTAATTATATTGCTGTAAGACATTTTTGGACATTGTTATAAAAATTTAAAAAAATGTGATTTATGTTCTGCTTTTAATTGTCCAATACAAATAAAAAACAGAAAAAGCCTATATGCGATAATTGTTTACCTTAAACTTTTAAGGTTCACACTTGTTATAATTTAATATTCAACAAAATTAATTAAATCATAAGTTTGATTTTATTGTTTGCTTTTATTTATACATGGTTCTTATTATTTTAGAAGAGAACAAACAAAAGTAATAGAGTAAAGAAAAACTTGGCACCTACTGGCAATTAATTTAAGAAAAGTGTTGTGTGCCAACATTATCTTTACTGTTTTGTACATATTGCCCAATATTGACTTTGTTTCGTCAAGTTCTTGGAACTGAAAAGCATACACAGCAGCTCAAACATATATGTCTATCACACAAAAGCTTAAATTCTTGATATAATAAATCTTGATTACTTTAATACATAAATGGCTTTCTTTGATTATGATGATGTTTTGTTTAATGTAAAAGAAACACTTTATTAAAATATCCCAACAAATCTTAAAAGTAGGATAGGATAGAATAGGATAATCATGTTTATCCCGTGAATGTGAACACCAAGGGGGTTAACACACAGGCAATCGTCAGATTACCTCGTGCCCACCGTCAGGTTACCGGAGCTATTGTGTCGTATATGATAGACATGTTCCTTTAATTTAGTAGAACCTTATTAATCCGCTGGATTCAGGCATAACCGTGAAGTTCCTTGCCCAAGGACACAGCCTACTAGCTAGCACCAGTTTCGCACCTGCAACCTTTCGGTTGAAAGGCGACGCACTTAACCGCTTTTTTATTTCATTATGTAAGTTAGGTGTTTTATGCAAACTCTGCATCATATCAAAGAGTAATGCATTAAAACTACTTATACATTTACATATAATGGCCGTTGAGGTGTATCGATAGCAATGTTTGTTTAATAAGATGTCATAAATCCGGGCAAACATAAAGAAAAAAGAATGTAGAGGATGGCATTAAAAATAAAGAAAATCACCATGAAAATATTAAAGCAATGGTTAATTAGTGTAACGGTATTAGATTTTTTAAAACGATGTATTGAGTCCTAATTATTGTATAAATAAAATGATCTGATTTATAGAAATTAATATTTAGATACTTAATTTGAGAGTGTTAAAAGACAGTAGATACTTAATTGAGGGTGT
The DNA here is from genome assembly GCA_000149265.1 of Ciona savignyi. Taxonomy (NCBI): domain Eukaryota; kingdom Metazoa; phylum Chordata; class Ascidiacea; order Phlebobranchia; family Cionidae; genus Ciona; species Ciona savignyi. The sequence continues at coordinate 66,375 of CH002787.1, forward strand.
TAAAAATGAGGTTGTTAACTTACATCTCGATAATAACCTTGTTAATGTTGATTGGTTCTTCTAATGCATGGAGAAGAAGGAGAAGAAGACGAAGAAGAGCACCTCCACCTCCAGTTAACTGTCAGGTTCGCACAATTTTCAACTTTCTTTTTAGCCTGGTGAGATTGTAACAATTCCAAAATTTTCTACTCCCTGGTCTACAAACTAGAAGCCTGTAGCTACATCAAAAAGCTATTCATTTATAAATTTGACAATAAACTTGTTTTATGCCACATGTGATAAACTTTCCTTAAAGAACACTATTTAATTATCTTACCGGCAATGTAGCACAAAGGTTTAAATCTACTGGACAAAAATGAGGATTATGTTTTGGCTAATCTTGGAATAGTGGATTATAATGGGCTCTTGAAGTCATAAAAATTAAAGAAGTCATGAAAATAATTTTCTAACAATTAGGACACACCAATGTTGGCTGTAACGATATATCCTCGATTAGGTTGCAGGATGGACGAATTGGGGAGGATGTAGTGTTTCATGTGGATCAGGTACTCAAACCCGAACACGTGCCGTAACAGTTTGGCCAGCAAATGGTGGAGCAGGCTGTCCAGGCACTACAGAGTCCAGAGGCTGCACAATTCCACCACAACATTGTCAGGTAAGTTTGATATATTGTGTGTGTTTAACCTCAATAGATAAGCAAAAATACAATTGCATCTATGAAAAAGTTTAGGTAAAGTGAAAATCAGAGTGTGTGTTCTTAAGGTATCAGCTTGGAACAGTTGGGGAGCATGTAGTGAATCTTGTGGACCTGGAACACAAAGTCAATCAAGAACAGTGACTGTCGGTCCTGCAAATTGTGGTGATGCATGTCCAACATTGACAAACAGCAGAGAGTGTACAGACAAACCATGTCCGGTTGATTGTCAGGTATTTTAAAACACAGTATATAATGAAATTAATAAAAAACTTTTTTCAAGTATAAAGTGTGTGTAACATGGCATATATTAAGTTTACCTCAACAAAAGTTAATTAAATATTACCAGTTTAAAAATGTGTTGTCACAAATTAGAAATAACATCTTTATATTTAACACCGGTAGGTCAGTTCCTGGACTACATGGAGTGAATGCAGCGTTTCATGTGGAAATGGAACTCATTCTCACACAAGAAATATCACAATCCAACCAGTCCATGGTGGGGAAAGTTGCCCATCATTAACAAAGCATGACGCTTGTCAAGTACCACAGATAGATTGTGCGGTGAGTAGAGATATGGATAACAAATAAAACCTTGATTTAAAGTATATTATTGACAGTTATGTTTATAGGTACGTTTAGGTACGTTATATCAAGGGCCCATACCTGAGAGTGTGTTGTATATGTCTGATGCTGTAGTTTTATGTTTAACCCTTTTCCTCCAAGACCACATTTCCACACAGTTTTTTGCACAAGACTTGGAGTAACCAGGTGTAGGATTTTGACTAAGCCAAGGCACTGCCATAAGCTACATAGCAAAACAAGGATTTTCACTTTAATATTTTATCCATTGCCATTACTCAAATATAGTGTGTTGCTTAACTTATTTAGCAAATTGACTGCAGGTTTCATCATGGGGAAGTTGGTCTAATTGTAGCGGGCCATGTACAAATGGGGCAAAATCAAGATCGCGCCATGTCACCTTACCAGCTTCAGGATGTGGTTTAGTTTGTCCAGTTTTATCGGAAACTGACACTTGTTTGCCAGCAGTTTGCGTGAAAGACTGTGTGGTGAGTATTCTTATTTTAAAAATATTCACATTTGGCATAATATAAGTAGTTAATTTTTGTGAAACCAATGAACAAGGGTCTAAGAAAGGTTATTGTCACTTGTCATTTGACATTCCAGTCTTTGTAAATATCAGAGAACTTATTACAGGCTTACAGATTGTGTTATAAAACATTCTTATACTCTCCAAAAAATAACTGTTTATATTTTAGGTTGGAAAATGGTCCGAATGGAGTGAATGTAGTGTCACCTGTGGTACAGGAACAGAGCTACGGTACAGAAAAGTTCAGCATGAAGCTGAGTATGGTGGTAAAGAATGTCCAGAATTAATTGAGGAGAGTAGCTGCACAATACAGCAAATAAACTGTGAGGTATGAATAATGAATAAATGCATTGCCTTGTGACTTTCCTAAAGCAAACTTACATTGATGTAACATATTGACACAAATTACTTAATGGTAGCATATTGTATAGTAAGATAGAAGGTTGTACGAATAAAAATATACATTTAAAAGTTACATCCTGTGTTTTAAATGGTCAGATATAAACATGTGTACTTTTACAGACTATTCAATATAGAACGATTACAAATTTGAACAATGATGGATCAAATATGATACTGTAACAGTCTGACACTCATGTAATAAATTATTGTGCATGGTTTAATCTATATTGAATCTCTAACACAGGTATCACCATGGAGTGCATGGGGACTATGCAGCTCAACTTGTGGAGAAGGAAGCCACATAAGAACACGAAGCATCACACAGGAAAGTGCAAACTGTGGTGACACATGTCCAGAATTACTAGAATCCAAATCTTGTGAAAATCCGTTGTGTGAGGCAGATTGTGAAGAAGAGGAACTGCCAAACAGTAAAGCAATGGGAAAGGCGTAAGTAAACATGGCACACACAAATGAACTTAACATTTAGTTTTTTAAATATATCACAAAAATAATTTTTAAATATCCAGACCTTTTATAACATTTCCACAGATTTAGTGTTGCAACTCTTCTTAAGACGGTATCAGTTCTGGACAACAGCAAAAACAATGGACAATGCACGAAAGTTTATGACAAATACATGGATATAAATCTTGAAGTGCCTTACAACTTAGCATCCTTTACTCCAGAGGTACGACAATACAGTATCTGCATTTTGTAATTGGGGTGAGGTATATGTCAAACCGTATTGTTAATAGGAAGAGCAAATAACTTCATTTGAAGCTAAATCCGAAGAAAGTCTTGCAGCTATTCTGGGGAAACTCCAAAAAAAGGTTCAAGGGAAACATGAATATGTTGGAACTTCTGTACAATGTAAGCATTGACATTGGCAATATTCACAAGAGCTCACGGTTATTACTCTTATAACTTTTTTCAGTGTCAGAAATTCACGAGGCAGTGCCCTATGCAGCTGCAGGAAATAATTCCCAGTATGAAAAGCTTATACATGGAAGCTATGATACAGAGTACAAATACTTTTCTGTTAGAGCTGTCAAACTTTTTGGGAAATTCAGGTATATTTTGTAAAAGCAAGGTTATTGGGTTAAAAAAAACATTTTTCTAATTTATGTATTTTCTCAGTTGATTTAATTTAAAAAAATAGGTTGTTTAAAAAAATATATATTATTTTGAAAGTTTGATTTATAGCCATTGTGTTGAATAATTACATCAATATTCAGCTGTTAAGTATTATTTATTCAACTTTTCTTGGCCTACACAACCAAGTTTCTTTAAATAAATTGCAATTGTGTTTAATTTTGAAAATCTTTAAAAAAGTATGTCATGATGTGACAATTCGGTTAATGTTTGTTTATGAATTAGACTACGACAAGATGGACTGATATTGAAGTCAGATTTCTTGAAAAGTTTGCGACATCTGCCAACAGGATATGTGAAAAAAGAGTACATTGCTATTTTGCAAAACTATGGGACACATTATTACACAAAGGGCAGTGTTGGTGGAAAATATGAGTTTATCTACGCATACAAGGAATCTGATCTTAAAGCATCAGGTGAGATTATCAATCAAAAGTAGTAAAATATACCACTATCTTTTATCAATGTGGTGTCTAAATATATCTAATAATATATTTCTTCTCAGGTTTATCTGATTTTGAACAAAGAAAATGCTTGGAAAATGAGGCTCGATTTGAATTGTTGGGAGCTGACGTGTCGATCGTGGATGCTCGATGTTCAAATATGGGGAAGAGTAAGGAAACTGCATAACGTTGATCTTACCTCTGTACTTGAAGTGTTAACATGGCAACCATCTTGTTTGCAGGTCGCACGCTATTCACCAATGCTGCAGAGAGATCATTCTCATTTGTATCTGGAGGTGATCCAGCTATTACCGCTTCTCTTACCATCAATAGCGGGAAAGAACAGTTTGCAAAATGGACAAAAAGTATTTCAACTAATCCTGCCATTCTAAACTATAAGGTAAAGCACAATTTGAACCACTACAGAAAATGATACAAAAACAATACTTTTAATACAGAAACAATGTTTATACAGATTTCTCCCATATCTGAACTTGTTGGGTCATCTGTAAGTCATGGAAATGAAAAGAAGGCAAATCTTGAACGAGCTCTTTTGCAATATCTCGAGAAGTACAATCCTTCAAGTTGTACTGAGCTGGTCTGCCACAACGGAGCAATGCAAGTTGTAAACCAAGCCAAGCATTGTCTTTGCGTTTGCACTAAAGGCTGGCATGGAAGCAAATGTGATCAAAGCAAATAAACTTACCGAGTGTATATGCATAATTAGTACTAAATCATGTAATGATAATTTGTTTGTATTAGCCTACCTTCTATATCTATTTCTTTTTGCACCATTTGATAAAGTTTCTGCTTAGCACCATAGTGTACTTAGATATTCACAGCGTAAACACAATTTAAAGTTTGCCACAAGAGTTCAACACAATAAATTACTTGCACATACAAAAGCTTATAATTTGTACTAAAAGCGAGTTAGTTTTGTTAGTTCATTCATTTAGAAAAAAACAGACGATGTGCCATTAGTCAAATGTTCCATGATTTAAAACAAGCCATTGGCTGTTGATTGTATTTTTTGGCAAAGCACTAAGCGGATGTCATCCTAAACTTTGTTGATTAAAAAGGTTGTTGTAAAGCTTAAATAATAGGCTATGAAAGTTTCACCAGGCTGCTTGTTGACATAGAAAATAAATGGAAAATGCCCAAATGGAGTTAAAGGTATAAATAACGTAGTGTTAAAACAGATAAATATAAAAGTATATAGAACATAACGTTTAAAAATTTTATGACACATTGAAACAATTATTTGCTATATTAGTAATAGAAAAAAAAATAAAAAATGTAATTTAAATAAATAAACTTTTAGTTGCCAATTGTAGTCCAGGCATTTAGCATAAATGGAAATATTACATTTTTTAATTCGGTCAAAAATGAAAAATTGTTACAATACAATAAAAAAGAATCATAATAAAAAAATAACAGTAGCCATAGTGGGTTCACAGATCCCTACACTATCACACAATGCTTTTTTGTCAGATGTGTCTGCCACTAAATTGTAACCCACTAATTTACTGAGTTCATGTCCTATAAGTGCAAAATTGCAAAAATATGTAAAAAACAATATGCAAAAATGTTTGCAAAAGATTAAGGGTGCTGACACAGTTATCTAAAAGCTAACAAATAAGTAAGCGTAATCCATATTTACACTGTTCATCGGGTGTTCTTGAACCTGGAAAAAATTTTAACAAGATCCGGTCGATTATAACCAGGCTTTTCTCAAGACTTAAGATTAAAAAAGTTAAAGTGTGCTAATACAGTTATCAAATGCTTAAACATTAATGAAATCTTAGAATACAATGAGTTCTTGGAAATGAAAACCATAGAAGTTTGCCAAACAAGATTCTTTGATTACTTAATTTGATAGGTTATCACTGTGGTAAACTAATCAAACAATATTATTCATGGTTCACACAAGATTTACAAGTTTTTATTGGATGAGAGATAAAAGGACGAAGAAATGTCTATATAATAAACGAACAGATCTAATTTTATTCTGCTGTTCCAACTTAGTTAAAGTGTATTGTTGTGTATTGTATTTTAGAGGTTCTCTGATGTTATCATTTATATTATCATGGTGGGTAAGTACTAAGTATTGTTGCAATAATAGAAAGTTTTTAGTATTTAAGATTAATAATAAAAAATCATGAGAATTTTAACTTGTTTTAAAAAACTATTAGTACAATATTACATTTAAGGTTATTACATACTAACCATCATTCCTAGATATAATCTAGATAGATAGATTTAGTTAATTAGAAAGAACCTCATTACTGCACAAAGATAAAAAAAATTAACTAAACCAACACTGATATGTAAATGAATCTTTAGCTTGGTGGGCAAATAAGTGATAGTTACCAAACTTTATCAAAAATCTTGAGTTTTGTATACTTAGCATGACGTCTTAATGTGTTTAGTTGATAAGTTTATTTTTTGAATACAATACCATTAATAGGCAAACATGCAGAAAAAAGGGGTACTAAGAAGATCGGTTATATAAGCTACATGAATTAACATGGAACATCAGTGCAAAATGTTAAATTGTTTATGCACTCTCACGAAACCAGGTTACCAGAGCTATTGCATGGTATTATACATGTAGATTGTTTACTGCAATGTTCACCAACAGTCTTGCACTAAAACACAAGCGACTAGATATCAAATTGTATGTAATAAAAAAATTTAAATAAAAGGACCTGTTTTAAGTCAGAGGTATTATTATTCATAAAACTGCTGAAAAGATTTAAAATGAAGCTATTCCATTGTATTTTTGTGATCACCTGTTTGTTAATGCTGATTGGTTCTTCGAATGCATGGCGAAGACGTAGAAGAGCACCCCCTCCTCCTCCACCTATTAACTGCCAGGTTTGCACAATTTTAATGCAAAGATAGCTTTTAATATAAGTTTTGCTCTAAAATCTAAAGAGTATGGTATTTTTTTGTTCTATAAACAATATTAATTTTTACCATTTATAGATTTATTTATTGCTTAGTTTAAATAAATTATTTTACACATTTGTAAATACATGAAAAATAACACCCACAGTCTGTTTAATTAATTTAGGTTGGACCATGGACAAATTGGGGAGCATGCAGTGTTTCATGTGGATCAGGTATTCAAACTCGAGCACGTGCTGTAACAGTTTGGCCAGCAAATGGTGGAGCAGGATGTCCAGTCACTTCACAGTCCAGAAGCTGCAATATTCCAAAACAACATTGTCAGGTAGGTTTAATTTATATTATGTTGAATATCTTTATTATATGAAAAATGTTACTTTTAACTGAAATCCAAGAGTATGTACTTAAGGTATCAGCTTGGAACAATTGGGGAGCATGCACTGCGTCTTGTGGAGCTGGGACACAAAGTCGATCAAGATCAGTCACCGTTCCCCCAGCAAACTGTGGTAATGCATGTCCAGTATTGACAAGCAGCAGATCGTGCACTGGAACACAATGTCCAGTCAATTGTCAGGTACAAAAAGATACAAGTTAAACACTTTCAATGCCAATAATATATATTTCCTACTGAACATATGCTATATTTTAACTGAAATATATAAAAGTTAATTATAAATAACCTGGAACTAGGGAAACTAAGAAACTTACAATTGACAGATTACTTTGAATCCATGGACATGTAACTAAAACTAGTACATTGTGTTGAATGCATTGTACACAGTTCTTACATGAAGGCAAGGCAAAACAGACTTATTTCCTAATTTAGGTTAGTGCTTGGACTACATGGAGTGCTTGCAGTGTATCGTGTGGGGCGGGCACTCGTTCTCGGAGAAGAAGTGTCACAGTCAACCCACAGTATGGTGGGACTGCTTGTCCAGTATTAACACAGAGTGAGAATTGTCAAGTACCACCGATCAATTGTGCGGTAAGTAATAGTATGTATAACATATAACACATTAATTTAAATATTATTGTTTCGAAGGTGTCACCTTGGAGCAATTGGGGAACTTGCAGTGAATCTTGTGGGGAAGGAGAACATAGTAGAACAAGAAGTGTCACAGTCAATCCTGCTAATTGTGGATCTGCTTGTCCAGTCCTGCAAAATACAAGAGGATGTTCATCATCACTATGTCCGATTGATTGTCAGGTAAAAACAAGATATATATCTTGAGCAGTTAAAAAGTTTTAAAATATAATGAAACATATTCATGTATTCCTGTACATTAAAGTAAATATGTATATATACAAACATTAAAGTAAATATGTATATATATTAGGTTAGTTCTTAATGTACTTGAACACCTTAGTAAAGATAATTACTTGGTGGGTTAGTGTGTCGCTTTCTTAACAAAAGGTTGTAGGATCGAAACCAGTTCTTCCCTATGATTTAAAACCACTTTTTAAGGTGAAACATATCAAACTTAAAACTAAACTTGTCAAAGTGTTATAAAAAACACTGTTACATATAGAAATTTAATGAAACAGATAGACAATTTTGTAACAGTTCGGAAATTAATAATTTATAAAATTTTCTGTTTATGATATGCGTATTTCTCGCCCTGCCTACAATTTAAGTGGAAATGAACACATAACTACTAAATATACACACAAATTTGTTTTACATTAGAATATTGTAAAATATTTCCTAAAAAAATAAAATATTCTTCGTTTTATTTAGGTTGGTTCCTGGTCAAGCTGGGGAGGATGCAGCGCGTCATGTGGATCAGGAACTTACACACGAACACGACCAATAACAATTAACCCTGTATACGATGGAGAACCATGTCCAGCTACAACACAGTCCGACACCTGTAACGTTCCGCAACAAGATTGTAAAGTAGGATTAAAAATCAGAATTTTTTAGGACATTTTTATTTGAGTAATAATAAATAACTTGGAAATTTTTCTTCTAAGGTATCATCTTGGAGTAGTTGGGGGGCTTGTACTGCATCATGTGGATGTGGAGTACAAAGTCAAACAAGACAAATTACTACCAGTACAGCCAATTGTGGAGCTGCATGTCCGCCTTTGCAAAACAGTAAAGCATGCAAGGGCATACAGTGCCCAGTGGATTGCCAGGTATATTAAATATATAAAAGACAAACACTTTGCTTGACAATACCCGACCACAGTATAGTACATGAGATAAATTTAGAATGGTATTTTAAACAGGTCAGTTCTTGGACTTCATGGAATGAATGCAGCGTCTCATGTGGAAATGGAACTCATTCTCGAATAAGAAACATCACAACTGACCCAATTTATGGTGGGGAAAGTTGTCCAGATACAACAGACTATGAAACTTGTGAAATACCAAAAACAGATTGTGAGGTGAGTATTGAATCTGATATAACTAACCGATATGATAAATCAGTTAAAACTACTATGCTGTGAAGGTGTCATCATGGACTATTTGGGGAGCATGCAGTGCATCTTGTGGACCTGGAACACAAAGCCGATCAAGAACAGTCACTATCAGTCCAGAAAACTGTGGTGATGCATGTCCAGCATTGACAAACAGCAAAGAGTGTACCGGAACACAATGTCCAGTTGATTGTGAGGTAAAGAACAATAGAAAAGTTGGACACTTTTTTGGTAATAATATTTAACACCACTTAAAAATATTTTTTATTTTAAACAATACATAGCCTAAAGATTCTTGCAAACATTCATATTATAGTTCCTGATCTACAAGGAGATTTTAACATTGATAAATAGGTCAGAATAAAAATAGTTAGCGCCACAATTGAGTGGTACAAGTAGCATTATCACACTGGCAATTATACAAACATAAAGTAATTAATTTATTTTTATCAGGTCAGTTCTTGGACTTCATGGAGTGAATGCAGCGTTTCATGTGGAAATGGGACTCATTCTCACACAAGAAATATCACAATCCAACCAATTTATGGTGGGGAAAGTTGTCCAGCATTAACAGAGCATGGCGCTTGTCAAGTACCACAGATTGACTGTGCGGTAAGTAGAGATGGATAATAGATAACACATCAATTTAAACATTCTTATTTTAAGGTATCATCTTGGAGCAATTGGGGAACGTGCAGTGAATCTTGTGGACAAGGTGAACAAACTAGAACAAGAAAGGTCACAGTCAATCCTGCTAATTGTGGATCTGCTTGTCCACCTTTACAGGAGACCACAGAGTGCACAGGAACCAAGTGTCCAGTTGATTGTCAGGTAGAACAGAAACTCCCCTTAACTGCAAACACTTATTAGGAGTATCATGGAATTTTATATAAATTCTTGTCTATTTGGCCATCAAAACATAAAGTTACCTATTTTTTTGTTATACACACCTTTCTGTTAATTTAGGTTGGTTCTTGGACAAGCTGGGCAGCATGCAGTGTTTCATGTGGATCAGGAACTCACACCCATACAAGACCAATAACAGTTAACTCTGCAAATGGTGGAGAAATCTGTCCAGACACAACTGAGTCCGAGACCTGTAACATGCCAAAACAAAATTGTCAAGTAGGTTTGATTAATAAGACTTTTCACGAAATAGTGTTGCATTTAAATATTAAATTTGTAATATTTTAATAAAATTTAAGCAATAAAATTCAGTAATAAAGTTGAAAATCAAAACTTTTGTTTTCAGGTATCATCTTGGAGTATTTGGGGAGATTGTACTGCATCTTGTGGGGGATATGGAACACAAACTCGATCAAGAACTGTAACTGTGAACCCAGAAAACTGTGGATCATCATGTCCAGGGCTGACAGATAGCAAAGCATGTGCAGGCGTACCATGTTGATTGACTGGCTCTTATGCAATAATTACAGTGCATCATATAGAAAACACAAATCTCATGTTTATTTGTATTTAATTATGAACATAATCCAATTTTTTATCAACTTTTAAATAAAACCAACATATTTAATTAATTTACATTAATTGTTGAGATATGTAAAAAAAAAATTCAGTTGCCGCATTGAGATTAACGCAATAAATTTGGTTGCAGAGTAAACTTATGCTATATTTGCCAACTACCAGAAACAAATTCAAGTACAGCCGATTTCCCCTTCGTTTAGGTAAATAATTATGGTTTAATCAAATAAAGAAAAACTAAAGCAATATTTCTATTGCAACACACATCTCCGATAACCCATCGCTTAGCACATAGTATTACTGTTAGTAATCAATAGTCCTAATTTGACAACATTTAAATTTTATAAAGATTGAAAGTAGAATTATCCACCTTTAAACAGTAGAAAAAGCAAAAAAATATTTTTTACATAGGAATTTCAATCTTGCTTGTCTCTTAAAAGCTAAAATTTATCCAAATGTTTATTTCTTTAACTTCAGTTACAATGCCTGAGAAAACATATATGTGTATCATTAAACAACATTACCACTTGCCAATAATCTATAGCTAAATAACTCGAAACAGTTAATTTTAAATTATGTAGTTCTTGATCAATAGGAAAAAAATAGATCATACAAAAAAATGATTGCCAATACATGTGATATATATAAAACATATTTCACAGGATACCACTTGAAATAATAATTTGCTAAAACCTCTAACAGTATTTTATTACGATTAACACCAATGCAAAAAAATTAATTTGGCAAGTTGCATTATTTAAAAAGAACACAGCGAATAAGGTACAATAATAAGTGAGCCACCCTCTCCCTGAGAGATATGTAGGAGAAAGGCAGTAAAAAATTAATATGAAATAGTTGAGAAGTTCATTAAATTATTTACTTTTGTAACAATAATGCACAAGTTTATTTGAACAAAGCAAATAAAAAAATATTATAAAAATACAGTCTTTAAATACCCCAAACATAAAAATCGATAAAATAATCATAAAGCGTAGCAAGCTAAGTAAGACATATTTCTTGCTTAAAAAGCAAAGTGAATTGTTATTAGCACCACAGTTTAAATGCTTTGGTAATGAAATATTTGGAAAGTAAAAATAACGAAGAGACCAAACAAATAAACCCAATTGACTGACCTAAAAAACTGTAACTGCTGATTTCATATTAAGAAAGCAACAAAATGTATAGGTGTTGAGCAATACGCTAATGAATTCCACACAGTAGATTTCAACCACAACTTCAATGTATATCATTAGCTGATATACTAAAAAAGGACCAGACATATCAAACAGGAAAAAATCTTTAAACATGAAGTGATCTGTTTTAAATTGTTGTTTTCAATAATTGGTTCACATTAATGGTAATATGTAAACAATACCTTGCATGTAAAGTTTTATCTTTCTGGACCATGTCTTTAAACTCAACCCATGATTAATTAGAATTACTTGTTTTAGTTTTAATCTAGAATCTGTTTTTTATCCATTTGACTATTGTCCATGGGAATTGAAGTGCCAAAATCCATACCAACCCTTTACTTGCCTGACAGCTAGGATAAGAGCTATCTATACTAAATCCTGATTTTACTGCTAAGAGCAAACATTTTGGTTGATATACTTGCACAGCAGAAACAATTGTATTGTAAATCCGATGACTCCATCATTGTCTTGGTTGCGGCAGAAGATCTTAGAAAAGATTCCATAGCCTCACCAAAAGCACAACCTACACCTTGTCTGGAATTAGGGACATGGTCCAGCCATACTTTTAAAACATTCAGACTGAAAATTTGTAATAAGGAGTTATTTTTTATTAAAATTTCATATTTTTTTATTTTTAAGCTTTATCATAGATTTGATCAATGTTGAATTTCCAAAATCGATAACTTTATATAGTGATAGAAAGGTAGGCACGTTTCTGCATATATTATTTATTTTCTTTGCAATTTAAAAAACTTTTAAGAAAATAATAATAAATTTACCTAAAAAATAAATCTGTTTAATAGGAAAAGACAGTACTATGACATATTAAACAGCCATACACGAATCTTAGTAAAGTGTTTGGCTAGGTATTTTTGAATCAATTAAAATCATTACAAATATACACAGGAATACCTATAACCAATTAAAATCTAAACACTAATCAAATATAAATTAAAAAATTAGGTTGTTTCAAAATCACTTACTAATAAGGGTAAACCGTTACCTCAAAATACTACAGGATCACTTGAATCGTATGGAGCACTTGAATCGCTTTGAGCGCTTGGATCGCTTACTATACTTTGTAATTACAAAAGCCATGATATTAATGTTAGGGTTAGGGTTAAAGTTAGTTCTGGGTTTGAGATTGGTGTTTGGGAAAGGGTTAGAATTACTTTCCATATCAATGTAAGTGATCCAAGCACTGCAAGCGATCCTGTAGTATTTAGAGGCACCCAGGGTAAACTGGTATCTAGTAGTGATTAAGTGCTATAATTGTAATATTTTTGGTCAAAACATCTAGTTGGAACTGCAGCTCATGTATCAACATACTATACCATTTACTTAGACCAGCGGTTCACAAATTTTTTTTGTTGGCGGCGCCTTTTGAAAACTTATTAAACCTTGCGGCTCCCTCATAAAACCAAAATCTTCAACCTGCAAGTATTGTATATTGTATATCCAGACTAGCACGCATTTGCATAACCATTCATACTTTTCAAAACTATTCACTAAAGTGACAAACAGTCAATTAATGCAAAGCAGTTATTTGACAAACCATTATTCGAAAACAATGCCATGTTAGTGAGCAAATAGTGGCAGATAACACCGTACAATGGTTCTTTAACAAGTAAAATGAATACTGTATGCCAATGTATGGGGTTGCACACCACGCTGTGAGAAATAACGTTTTAACGCTCTCCGATTAACCTTCTACTGGTGTAACGCACATTTACTGTATTTTTTTGTGAGAAAAACAATAAATGCAGTATTATCCTCATGCTTTCAAGGCACCCCTGACAAAGTCTCGCGGCTCCCCAGGACGCCGCAGTTTGGGAACCGCTGACTTGAACGGTGATGGAATTATGTTATGCTTTGTAAAACATACAATTAATTACATAAAAAAACACTTTTAAAAATTAAGTTGCCACTGATATAAGGAATACCTCAAATTCCATAACATTCCATAGATTCAAGTTTAATCAAAAGTTTACGGTGATTCACAGTAAATCTGAAGCTTACAGAATAATGCAGCTTGTTGTTTATAAATAATGTCTGGTTATTTTTGTCAATAGAATAGAATATGTAGTAAAATGTAGTCAAGCCACACGCTTGGTTTGCATTAAATTTATAAAAAGACTAGTCTGATATCTACAGAAAATTAAACGTACTTTGAATCAAGATCAAACCTACATATTTTTTTCTTAATTTTGGTAAAAATTAGTATCCTCTTAATGTGTATTTAAATTATAAATCATTTTCGACATTTATATGAGTATTTCAAGAAATAAGTTTTAATTGCGGGGATTTCCCTGAGACGAAAAATATGCTTAATCAAAATAACGTCTTGACTGGTCTAATTTCTATAGTCAATCTTGTTACTAGTACCGTTATTTTTTTTCAAATTTCGAAGCCATAATTGGATCGTCACTAAAACAATTTTTTTATAGGGAGGAAAAAAATCGGTCACATTAACCATTCGGCCACACAAATATAAATTTATGTTTCTGCATGTTTCTGACGCGCGACTTCTGGATGTTTTAAACAATCAAACAATGTGTTCTTGATGATTTTTATACAGGATCCAGATAAAGTTTGTCTCGGAAACTGTCACGCGAACGTATTAGGCTTACGCTTATTATAATAAAAGAGCAAACCTGTTCCGTCGTATAATTACAGAATGAATGGCAAGACTATCCTTTTTGTGCCGACCAGCCACTTTTTATGATGGGATAGGATATTCATGTTTATCTCCGTGAATGGGAGAACCAAGGAGCTTGCGCCCACCGTTGGGTTAAAGAAGCTATTGTAGTGTGTGTTGTGTGTGATACACACGTTCCTTCGGTTCAGGCAATGCGAGTTAGCCTAAGTGCCTTGCCCAAGGACACAACCGACTAGCCAGCGACCGGTTTCGAGTCTGCAACCTATCGGTTAAAAGACGTCGCATGAAACCACCAGGCTAACGTGTCGGACAAAAAAGCTCTTTTCAGAACTAATTTTTCCTTTATGAAAAAAAAATATTTTCGAAGCATTTTAACGGTACGGAAATATCATATTATTTAGGATATATTCATGTTTATCCCGGTGAATGGTAAAACCCCAGGGTGTTAACACACGGGCAATCGTCAGATCACCTCGCGCCCATCGTCGGTTACCGGAGCTATTGCAGTGTGTTGTGTATGATAGACACGTTCCTTCAATTTGGTAGAACCCATTAATCCGCTGGGTTTAGGCAATCTCCGTAAAGTGCCTTGCCCAAGGACACAACCGATTGGCTAGCGACCAGTTTCGCACCTGTAACTTTTCGAATGAAAGGCGACGGACTTAACCGCTAGACCAACGGGTCGGACGAATTTATACATTGTTTGTTAGCGCGCAACAAAAATCTACTTACCTTAATCAATGACTTGAGATTTTGTAGCTAATTATGGGATACAACATTCAAGTTTATTTCCGTGAGTGGGAAAACGCAAGCGGCGCTATACCCCGGGCAATCGCCAGTTTACCACGATTACGTAAGAAAGCGTATCGAGGGTAACCGTCCGATCAACTCGCCGGCCCGTCCAGTTACAGGTATTGCAGTTTGTTTTATTCAATTTTAGTAGAACCCATTACGTTTCTTCAATTTTAGTAGAACCCATTAATCCACTGGGAATCATTTGTCTAAGATTCAATTTTGCTGTTTAAACGATTTCTATTTTTTAGTTATACTACTTATTTTTTTTCTTCTTAATACTACTTTTCCAACCAAGTGATTAAGGAAGTAATCGAATGACGTCATCACAACGGTTATGCACTTTTAAATGCATTGTAATGTCGAACACACAATGTAACGTTTCAGTCCTACGCCTATCATTATGCATTATTGGGCTAGTATGTTGTACTGATACTGTTCATATTTATATATACTCTATTACGGCCATAGTATTATACATTTTGATTTATACAAGCTAACTATCCTTACTAACAAACTTAGCATAACTTTATTGTTGCATTTTATATTACGCCATACAACTTAAAACGTGTAAATCGTGTGTATAGTGTAATTGAAGTTTACTAGAAAAACTCTATGAAGGCAGTATTTACGAACTACGTTATTCCAAACTTGCCTAACTATACGCGGACTCAAGAAATAGATCTAATACATAAGATTTTTCATACGCTTTTAACGTAAAATAATCATTATTTATTCGTACAGAGTTTGATGGCAAAATGAAACACTGTTGTTTTTACTAAATAGTAAAAGACTTTCATGTACGACAGGTCTTACGCGTACCACAGTTTGGGAACCATTGTTTTACGGTATATTAAACAATCATCACAATATCAAAATGCTACTTTAACAAACCAAATACTTGACAACAATTAAGTGAGAAAAAAACACAATTTGATGATAATTAGTTGATCTAGAGCCTCTTCTTAAATTTGGTTTTCTCAAGTTTGGTTAATTGCTCTTATTTAATAAGGTTACCGTAAAATCTCTATTTGAGCGCCACAATTTTGAAAACATAAATTTAGGTAATGACGAGAATAAAAACATCTAACATAGTGAACACTTAACACCTAAAAAAACAAGAAGTAAGATCAACCGCAGTACAGTGTTGGGTAGGTAATAAAAATTCAACTTTGATTAATAATTAGAATAATGAATATCAAAGCGGCGGTTTATTAGGGCTGGCGCTCTATTTTTTAACCATTTCTTTATAGTAGCGTTCAACTAGAGGTATCACGGTAATTGCTCTTCTCAAATTTGGTTTATTTTGCTGTTTCTTCAATGTTTTCATCCGGTGATTGTTGCTGCGCCTTCCATGGAAATACAATTTTTCTCCAGTCAGGGTAGGTGTACAGCAGGGAGGTGGCATTCAAACAAATATTAAGATGGTAAAGTGTGCAACGCTTTGCAACGTGAAGATCTTTGGGTTGGTAGGTGCCAACAATAGCTGCAAATATGTCGGTTGTAACACAGATGATACAACTGATGAAAGCTCGATTTGCTGTGTCTAAAAACACAGACATATTCTGCTGGCTGTTGTTGTTTTTTCTCTTACCACCTGATCTTCTGAACAGTAACGGATAGACGAATAAAAATGTGAGCAGGATCTGCGACACCACTGTGAAGCTGCTGACAACCACATAAGGAACGAACGACTCGGTTTTATACGAAGTTACAGACGGAGCGCAGCCGTGGCGCTGGACTGTGTATTCCCTCCACCAAATATGAATCCCAATTCCAGTAGGGTAGGTCAGTACATTGTACACAAGCCACATTTTACTTAAATAGTTCAGCCAAGTGGGTCGGAAAGCTGCAGTTTGAGGGGTCGAGTAAAGTGAATTTTGTCTACACCACAAAAACGCGTTGACTGTTTTCATCGCGGAGCCGGTCCATACGATAATAGCCTTCGACAGCGTATCGCAAGCTAAATCTGACCAATCACTTATTACCACGATCGCCTGTCCAGTAAGAAATCGAAGATAAGCAAATACGAAAGACCCCACAAGCCAAATGTGTAACCACTTTCCAGGGTTATTCCAAAAACGCTTAAAAGTAATCGGTTTCTTTGTTGCATTGGGTATCGTGTTTGCTTGAACATCCTTTTGCAGTCGTGACTCAACCGTCGCGATTTGATTTCTTTTCACTGGAATTTTCCTGGTCCTAGGTTCCAATTGAAGCCGTCGACGCACGAATAGAATGACGCACGCAAACAAATACGTCTCCACCACACCAAGGATCAGACACGCAACTTCAAAAATCACCCATGTTACTGAACCTTCCGAAATGAATATGTGGTCATTCCAAGCTGATGTAACTTCATGCATACGTTGCGTAATGTTGGCCATTTTAAAATTGTATTACCAAAAATACACCACTTAGGCCTATCTCTAGTTTAGAAATAATCAGAATATCCCTGTAAAAGATAACATCGTATATGCCAACTTCATTTAAAAGATAACATAAAAAATGAACCATCGACCATAATAATTATGGATTTCCTTCGATTTCGAAGCTCTGTGTCTCGTTCATGGCAGGCATGTCATGTCGCCAGGGATGATGAAATTATCAAATCAGTTTAAGAATTTTAGTAATCCTAACTGACATGCTCTTATTTTGCCTCGACCTTTAATTTTTACAAAAACCTCAAGGGGATTTCCCACTATCAAAAAATGTGAAGAAAAAAGCCTATCTTGAGAATTTTTGGCGTAATCTCCGATATTCCCGAATATTAAACAGGATTATTTGTTTTAAGTTTCTGGAAAAATTAAAGATCTGTAACGCGAATCGGAAAAACACAATTTTAACTAAAATACCACAGTTTCCCAACAGAAATCTTCAAAATAGAATAGACATAGAAAATCATAAACTCAATTAAAAGAGGTAGAAACCAAATTCCAAAATATTTAAATAAAGAAACTAAAAAGAAGAGTATTAACTAAAAAGATGCATACGCCCTTTGCCTATTCTTAACCTTTTTCCGGGAAATCCCCCAAAATTCAATTTCGCTGAAACTAGTGATCAGTCTTATTTACGCTCCATTTAAAAGAAAGGACATGGCAAATTGGTCTGAATCTTCTGGGGGTGTTAGCTATTATGGTTTAGTTTTACAGTGGTAACTTTTACATAATTTACGCAAGGGTAGTTCCCGACGCACTCTGAGCATGACGTCATTTTGCGAATATTTGACTACAATTATTCTTTAGCAGATGATATTTTGGTACTGGCAAGTATTGATCAATTAAAACTTTTAAAGTTGTATATTAATACCTTTAACTGGAAGAACTTTATTAAAAATATAACAAAGGGCAAATAGAAAAAACGACAACACGATAGACGATCAAAATTAGAACAAATTTAACATAATGTATATAGACGCGGCTGTAAAATTTAACGACCGTAAAATGTGTAACCTATTTTTGTTTATAAATAATTATAGAAGGGACACATATCGTTTTTGTCAGATTTTGTTTTTTATACTTATTTCTGAAACGCTTTAACATGGGTGTATTGTCCGACCATAATTTTAAAGAGGAAATATTAAATTGGACCAAATCTTTACATAAAATAGACAACATGACCTAGATACATCAATACCCAAATTAGTGTTTCATCCTACGGGTATTCCTTAGAATTGTAGAACACTAATTTACCTTTTTTCGGCATTTGATTTTGTAGGAAACAAAGCCTCTAATCTAAATGCCCAAATTTAGGTTAATTGTTTAAGATGTTAGAGATGTTACCTACCAAAATAAGAAAAAAGAAGGGAGGCACTGCTTGTACATTTCTATATATACGAATACATTTGCAATCAAAATTTTTAAAAGGTTACGATTGGTTTTCACTCTCGTTTGGTTTTGTCGCTGCTTTGGTTAGATTTATTTTGGCCGTTTTTTTGCATTTTTAGTATTTTCAACGATTCTTTTGCAGTATTTTTTTGTTTAGCAATGGGGTATATAATTTATCTTTATAATGTTAACAAAACTAATTTAACGAAAATGCTCCCATGATACAAAAAACGTATAACTTAAACATCTAAATAGATCTCGTATAATTTTTTAAGTTTAACACCACTTTCTAAATCAACACTGAAACAACATATACTTTCCTTCCCTATTGGGCTTTACTTTATGGTAACTGAATTATTGTTTTAGTCGGTTTCCCTATATATTTATGTATAAATAACCAACAAATCGATTTGCAAAAATAACAGTGTTACTGATACCAGAGCATATGCTTAAAATATCAATAATTTAGCGTACATACAAGTAGACCACTCAATGTTTTATTGAAGGATTTTTCTCCCGTTAGGTAAGTTATAAAGCAGACACAGCATAAACCTAAATTAATAGCTTGAATTAAAACATTATCAAATTTTGTATCGTACACATAATACACTGCAATAGCTTTAGCATGGAGTTATTAAATGTTAACCTTTTATAAATCCTTTAATATTTAGAAAAAATATTGCATTTATCTTAGATAAAATATATAATTGTTATTTTTAATTATATAAAGCAGAAAAAGCGGCAATACTATGATACATATTATATTATTTTAAAGTGCCCTACTTCGAAACAGTAAAAACACTGCTATAACGTATGTTTTCCCCTTTCACTAATAAACTCCATCTATTGAAACGTATTACTGTTTTGTTTGATCTATATTTTACGATTTTTGTTTATTTGTTTTGTTTATTTGATTTTAAGTTTTAATGAAGAGAACACATTTAAAAATCAAGTAATCAACCTCATTTTTATTTCACACAGTCCCTATTAACCCTTTGCCTTTTCTTACGATTAAAAATGGTAAAGAACACTTTACAAAATAAATAGGCAGTTTTGTATCCAGCCCTTCTCTTCTAAACTTTATAGTTTGTTAATTTAAATGACTTGGCATGTTTTTTAACTATCAAACATAATATATATAATATATATATATATTAAATATAACATGTGTTGAATTATAACCGTTTTATGTTGAATTGTTAATGAACTTGTTGGTTCATCTCTAAGTCATGGAAATGAAAAGAAGACAAATCTTGAACGAGCGCTCTTGGTATATCTCGAGAAGTACAATCCTTCAAGTTGTACTGAGATGGTCTGCCACAACGGAGCAATGCAAGTTGTAAACCAAGCCAAGCATTGTCTTACATACAGAAAAACTTAGAATATCGGCAATACAATGCCTACAGATTGACCACTTGTTTTGTTGCGATTAATTGTTGGGGGTGTCCTTAAAAATGGTTCATGGTGTATCTAAATCTTTTTGTACTCACTATCGATGTTTTTAGTGTTTAGCTGGTTTATATACGTGGTATTGTATTAGAGTAAGTAAAGTATTATAGTATTTTATATTTTAACAGATTTCCCGAGTTAACCTTCGGTATGTGGGTCCATTTGTTCCGTTGCCAAACATTCGCAAAACGGCGGCAAAAATGTATGATTAGTTATTCCTGTTTTGTCGTGTTGTACATCGTTGATTTTTTTTAATTTAACGTAAATATTCCTTTCTAATACGAAGATATCGGCAAAAACGCCGAAATTAATAAAAAATTGAACTTTTTTTAGATTTTTCCTGATTGCGGGAATACCGCTTTAATAAAGGGAACATTGAAGTTCGATGCTATGGAACATTGAAGTTCGAACTATGGGCATGTCAGTTGTAGAATTCCTGAGAGTTTCAACCTTATTCTATAACGCGTTTTACCCTATGGTCTGGGGACCGGTCATGGCTGTCACCAGCGCTACGCAGACAAAAACGGAAAAAATCTAAATGTAAATATATCAACTGAGGTTAGGGAATATATGTTTGCACCTGTGCAGATAAACGTAGTAAAATTAAAATGTAGTGTACGGACGGTGGGGGTTGTCGTGTTTAACTTGGAAAGGACAATTTTTGTATTTATATAAAGACTGAACTCTGACTAAGGCTGCTTTTGGGTCATGATACAATTCAAAGATACAGTACCAACGCACCCATACTTGCAATGTAAGATAAGGGTTCATATTTTTTTCGGACTGTGAACTCTAAATAAAATATTTACCATTCCCTTGTTGGCGGGAACATTATCATTTGTGAGCTAGAAGGGAAATGTATGACTTGTCTATTGACCTATATTGGGAACTTCTTGTTTATTACGCGTGTTGGAACTTGCCACCCTATTAATTTTAATAATTATTTAAAATGCAAAAATTGAGTCCTTTTTAGGCTTTAACCAGGGAAATTAAACATAAACCAACGATCGGTCTGCTTTATCAAGTTTGATTCATTTTTTTGTGTTAACTCTGTTATATATTCCTCGTCATATTGAAACGCAGCAATATGTAAATTAGAACCTTTTCACGAGACCATAGTCGGCAAACACATGCATGCTTTAAAATATAAAATCTTTTTCATGACTTCTCTCATCAGAACTTAACACAATAAATGTTTATACTACTATTAAAAGTGGCACATTAGAACACTTTACAATGGATTCCAAGCATTTTATTTTAAGGTAAATATTTTTTTTCTTATTAACTGTTAACACAATCATGGTATAAAACAATTCCAGACTGGTGTGAATTCACACTGTCACTGAACCTTCAACATGCGTTTGTACACAGTTTTTGGATTGGTGTTCGGTTTTCTCCTTTTAATTGAACACTCTTCTGCTTGGTTTATCAGCAGACGTAGAAGTAGGAGAAGAAGTGTTTCATGTGCTGTAAGTTTTATTCAAATACCTTTTGTTTAAATTATGGCACTGTGCCTAGCCTTACTTTTTTAATTAATTTTTGTGGACTAAGTCTCATGGTACTTCAATGCAATTAGAGTATCAAAATATTGTTGTATATTTTGTTGTGTTATCGTTTATTTCTTATTTTTTAGTCTGATGGTTTAGTGCGACGCCTTTCTAACAAAAGGTTGCAATTTCGAAAGTGGTCGCTTACTAGTCGTGTCCTTGAGCAAGGCACTTTAGGAACATTGCCTGAACCCAGCGGAATAGTGGGTTTTACTAAATTGAAGGAACGTCTCTATCATACGCAACACACTGCAATAGCTCTGGTAACCCAACGGTGGGCGCGAGGTAATCCGATGATTGCCCGTGTGTTAACCCCCTAGGTTTTCCCATTTACGGAAGTAAACATAAAAATACTATCCCAATTAAGTATTTCAAAGGCTGAAGACGAAAAAGGATTAGATGAGTGCCAACTCCTGTTTGCCACGCAATATATGTATACTGTGTGCTCAATCAGCTTTGTGGCCATTTGGTTCACGCCAAAATTCATGGAGATTGCAATTTCAAAACGGTCCTGGTAAAAAGCCCCTAACGGGTTTAAAACTTCACCTCTAAACCAGCACGTGGGAAATGAGATTGGAACAATTTCCTTGTAGCCGATATCGCGATTTATATGGGCGTCGATAGTCTGCTAGCAAACGTAAGGTTGGGAAATCTAAACCAGCCGATGGTAAGACGTTTGTATTTTTGGGTAAGGCAATTCGGATAACCGGCTGTTTTAATGCGATTTAATAAAACTGAAGGAACGCCTCAATCCTACACTACACACGGTAATAGGTTGATAACCCAACAGTTTGCGAGAGGTTATCAGACGATTGCCCATGTAAAAATCCCACTTCGTTTTCCTATTTACAGGGATAAAATAGCTTAAACAGTAGTTACCATCACCGTTAGAGCGAGTATATAATAGTGACGAATACACCATCACAATTTGTGCTGCAAATATATGATAATG
Source organism: Ciona savignyi (assembly GCA_000149265.1). Classification (NCBI taxonomy): domain Eukaryota; kingdom Metazoa; phylum Chordata; class Ascidiacea; order Phlebobranchia; family Cionidae; genus Ciona; species Ciona savignyi. The sequence goes on from CH002787.1 coordinate 89,409, forward strand.
ACTAATAAGTGAATATAATTAATTCGCTTTGACGACGATAGTAAAATCATGAAAGAAATTGCGCTTATTTTGCAACTCTTAGGACAAGTAATATTTAATTTTTTAGGTAAAAGAACATACCTAGTATTTATCACTAAAACTGGCGGTTTTTTAATAATGTTAAAATTATATAATTATGCACACGCAATACCATATTGAATACTGCAATCCTACGGGTGAAAGACGAGAAACTGACAAGCTATTCGTTATAGTATAATAACATAACTCCCAATATGAAACGTTTTTCTTAACAAGGTTGGTGTTTTAAGTATTAAAACACATTAACGGTTGAATAAAAATATTGGTAGTCCCATTATTCCAATTATAAAACAAGATTGAACGTTTATTAATTAATTTTGCTTCAAACAAAACGTTAGTCTGTTTTTGGTGTGGTATTAGTAAGTCACAAAACTCTTTTTTAGTTTTATTCTGGAAAATCTCCTTATTGTCTGTATAAGAACATCGTTTAGGATCTATACATATACGCTTGGTTGATGGGAATAGAAAAATGACTGTGAATCTACTTTTAAGGTTGGAGAATGGACAAATTGGGGAGGATGTAGTGTTTTTTATGTGGATCAGGTACTCAAACGCGAACACGTTCCGTAACAGTTTGGCCATCAAATGGTGGAGCAGGATGTCCGGCTACCAGGGATTACAGAAACTGTTACATTTCGAAACGAAATTGTCAGGTGAATTTTAATTGTAGAGTTTCGACCTGTAACCGGTCGTTTTCAACCGATTTATTTCACTGCAAAACTATAATATTTTTTGCGAAATCTATAATTAAACAACAAAACTTGCTTTAGTGACAGCAATTTAAATTGATAAGCGGATCTACAATGATGACATTATTGTTGAACCGACAAACATAATTTCACGCCGATAAGGATTGACTTTCTTTAAATAGTGAAATTTACCTAATGTCTCTCTCGAAAATTCAAAAATCTTTTGCGGCACCTTTGTAAAACTCTCTCGGCTCACTTTTGTGACTGTTTGTTAAAATATATATTTTTAACAAGATATACTTTCAATGCAAAGGTATCATCTTGGAGCAGTTGGGGAACTTGTAGTGAATCTTGCGGACCTGGAGCACAGAGTAGATCACGAAAGGTCACAATCAGTCCAGCAAATTGCGGGTCTGCATGTCCACCATTACATGATAGTAAAGGATGTACGGGGTTACAGTGCCCTGTTCACTGCCAGGTAATATAATAACCGACTAACTGCCGTGTGATAGCATCAGTCGTTACGTCATAATATCTTCACGAACAAAAAGTCTCAAGTAATAAAAAAGTGACTAGTGTTTATATGCCATAATTATTGTGTGGATAATGAGTGTAGATAATTTTAACCATATATGCTTTAAGTAAAGAATTGCCAACAAGGCATTCTAAAAATATTAGATTCTGGAAAAAAGGACACGGCTACATGTTTTTGCTAAAGAATTCTAGTCACATGTTTAAGGTATACTGACCCGCGTTGATTTAATAATCGGAAAGTCCAAAAACGATTTCGCGTTTTGACAGCATCATACCGCTCTACTATATACGATACCATTTTTATGGTAAATAGTTGGCAAAATATACCGGTAATTTTACCTCGAATCATACTCTAAAACGTCATACTAAGCCGAGCAGTTGTATCAATTTGTTCTTTTTTGTGTTTATCCTTGACGTCGGGAGATCAGGAAAAAAGGAAAAGGAAAAAAAATACTTCGGCCACATTATGGACGATTTACTCTTCTTGTGGCGATTAATTAAGAAAGTTAATGGAATACATA
>CH002787.1:91330-104680 GCA_000149265.1 Ciona savignyi
AATGGAATACATACGTATTTTGTCCTGTCGGTTACATTATGGACGATTGGTTTCCTTTTTTTCGACGTGTCACAGTACGCTAATGAGGAAAACCGTGATATTTATCTATAATTAGTATTAATTAATGAATAAGGTGAGTTCCTGGACTACATGGAGTGATTGCAGCGTTTCATGTGGAAATGGAACTCATTCTCGAACAAGAAATATGACAACTCATCCAGCTCATGGTGGAAAAGGTTGTCCAGCTACAACAGAGCATGGCGCTTGTCAAGTACCACAGATAAATTGTGCGGTAAGTATTGAGAATAATACCATCAAACATATTAGTTGAACAATATTTTTTTGAAGGTATCATCTTGGAGCAATTGGGGAACTTGCAGTGAATCTTGTGGACAAGGAGAACAAACTAGAACAAGAAAGGTCACAGTCAATCCTGCTAATTGTGGATCTGCTTGTCCACCTTTGCAAGATAGAAAAGGATGTATAGGAATTCAATGTGCAGTTCATTGCCAGGTATTTGAATTGTTGTGTGAAATTTTATTATTATGTTAACAACATCTTTAAAAAGGTGTCGTCGTGGAGTCAATGGGGAGAATGCAGTGTCACTTGTGGAACCGGGTCAACAATCAGAACCAGGGAGGTAAAAATACACCCAGAACATGGTGGGGAAAACTGTCCTGATTTGGTGGATGAGAAAGAATGCTCATTGCCACATCAAAACTGTGAGGTAACTAATCCCACTCATTATATTTATGACTGCTTCTTAAATCACTGGATATTACATTTTATCCCCACAGTCAGGGCATTCCTGATAAGATTTCATGTTAATCCCCGTGATTGGGAAAACCAATGGAATTAACACACGGGCAATCGTCAGATCAACTTGCGCCCACCGTCGGGTTACCAGAGCTATTGCAGTGTGTTGTGTATGATAGACATGTTCCTTTAATTTGGTAGAACCCATTAATCCGCTGGGTTCAAGCAATGTCCGTAAAGTGCCTTGCCCAAGGACACAACGGACTAGTTAGCGACCAGTTTTGATTCTGCAACCTTTCGGTTCAAAGGTGTCGCACTAAACCTCCTGACTGTATGTTTAGATACCAATTTGTCAAATATATCGGCGAGTACCATTCGTCTTGGCCAGCCTTGTACATCCGAGGTTGTATTACGAAACATTGCTTCGATGAGGGTCTTTTAAACAGAAAGTCTCAAGTACTAAATTAGTGTAATGAGGGAGTCTCAACAATACGACAGTATTTATTATATCAACAAAATTATATAAAATAAGCAAACTTACATAAATATTAACTTTGTTTTTTTACACAGGTGTCGTTATGGAGCTCATGGGGGCAATGCAGCTCAACTTGTGGAGAAGGAAGCCACATACGAACACGAAGCATCACACAGGAAAGCGCAAACTGTGGTGACACATGCCTAGAATCACTAGAATCCAAATCTTGTGAAAATCCGTTATGTGAGGCAGATTGTGATGAAGAGAAACTGCCAAATGTGGAAGAGATGGGAAGAGCGTAAGTAAACATGCTACAAACAACTGCTTTTCGCTTTAAATATTATTTAATAATTATTGTTATTACAAAAATTACAGCTTTGATGTTACAACTCTTCTTAAGACGGTATCAGTTCTGGACAACAGCAAAAACAATGGACAATGCACGAAAGTTTATGACAAATATATGGATGTAAATCTTGAAGTGCCTTACAACATAGCATCCTATACTCCAGAAGTCAGGGCCGGTTTTAGGCCGATTTGACCGATTAGATCAAATTGGGCCCCGCACCTTGAAGGGGCCCCGCGCTAGCGAGGGTTTTTCTGTATTACGATGTTTAAAATACTACTGAAACGTAAAATAAAAAGTGAAATAATATTCTTTCTCATAATATCAATTTGTTATGCATCGTAACTAAGTCAAATTTGTATTTCTGTGTCTGCCTGTTACGTCATAATGAATATGGTTGCCAAACAATATATATGTTTGGAAGTAAAACAATATATCGTAAATAAGCATCCACATTATCTTTAATTTGTTTTATAGCAAGTATTAAATGTCTATTTTTGTAGTTTGTATGTACTGGTATGTGTTTTATGATATATAAACACCCATAAATTTTGCTATGAAGAGTAGGGCCCCGCCATCACATTTCAAATTGGGCCCCGCGGTTCCTAGCACCGGGCCTGCCAGAAGTAAGGCATTATAGTATCTGTATTTTGTATTTTGTATTTGTGTATAAGGTATAATTCACAGCGATTTGTTCATAGGAAGAAGAAATAACTTCGTTTGAAGTTAAATCCGAAGAAAGTCTTGCAGCTATTCTGGGTAAACTTCAGAAGAAGATTCAGGGGAAACATGTATATGTTGGAACTTCTGTACAATGTAGGTATTACCATTGGAAATATTGACATGAGCCCACGGTTAATATTCTTATAACTTTTTTCAGTGTCGGAAATTCACGAGGCAGTGCCCTACGCAGCCGCGGGAAATAATTCCCAGTATGGAAAGCTAATACATAGAAGCTATGATACGGAGTACAAATACTTTTCTATTAGAGCTGTCAAACTTCTTGGGAAATACAGGTATTTTTCAGTTTTGTTACCGGTACATACCGGTAAATAATAAAAAGGCAGACAGTGCCACCACTAAAGTTTTTATTTGTATTATTAGACTGCGAAATCATGGACTGATATTGAATTCTGATTTCATTGTAAATTTGCGACATCTGCCAACAGAATATGTGGAAAAACAGTACATTGCTATTTTGCAAAAATATGGGACACATTTTTTCACAAGGGGCAGTGTTGGTGGAAAATATGAGTTTATCTACGGATACAAGGAATCTGATCTTAAAGCATCAGGTAAGATTATCAATTTAATACAATAAGCATTATATCACTCCCTTTTATTAATGAGGGTTATAGCTTCCAAATATAACTAATAACATATGTCTTATTTATCAGGTTTATCTGATCTGGAACAAAGAAAATGTTTAAAAAATGAGGCTCGATTTGAATTGTTGGGAGCTGACGTGTCGATCGTGGATGCTCGATGTTCAAATATGGGGAAGAGTAAGGAAACTGCATAACGTTGATCTCATCTCTGTACTTTAAGTGGTAACATGGCAACCTTTTTGTTTGCAGGTCGTACGCTATTCACCAATGCTGCAGAGAGATCATTCTCATTTGTATCTGGAGGTGATCCAGCTATTACCGCTTCTCTTACCATCAATAGCAGGAAAGAGCAGTTTACAAAATGGACAAACAGTATTCTATCTAAACCTGCCATTTTAAACTATAAGGTTTGTTAAATTAAATGATTTTGTATTTTATTTTAATTATCAACCATAATGTTCTTAACTAGGTTATAGGTTAGGTTAGGATATACTATTCGTGTTTATCCCAGTGAATAGGAAAACACAAGAGGTGTTAACACACGGGCAATTGTTGAATTGCCTCGCACCCACCGTCGAGTTACCTGATGAACTATTACAGTGCGTTGTGCATGATTGATACATCCTTCAACAATGACTAGCTGGCAAACAGTTTCAAAACTGCAATCATTCGGCTAAAAGGGGACGCACTCACCAACCTAGCTAACTAACACTTTCGTTATTATAATAATTTATGTTAAATAAAATATAAAAATATAATGTTACGTTGTAACCGCTTAAACAGATTTCTCCCATATCCGAACTTGTTGGGTCATCTGTAAGTCATGGAAATGAAAAGAAGGCAAATCTTGAACGAGCTCTTTTGCAATATCTCGAGAAGTACAATCCTTAAAGTTGTACTGAGCTGATCTGCCACAACGGAGCAATGCAAGTTGTAAATCAAGCCAAGCATTGTCTTTGCGTTTGCACCAAAGGCTGGCATGGAAGCAAATGTGATCAAAGCATATAAATAAAAGTATATTAGAAATGTAGTGACAGGCCTATTAAACCCGTAGATCAGTAATTTTGTATTCCATCACGTTATATCTATGCTGGTTGTACAAAATTAAATAGTTACTAACGCTTAATAATTCGTGTACATTGTCATTAGAAAATCGTTATTTCATCAAATATGAATGTATTATTATTCAAATTAAATTAGAACGAAAAATGATTTTCTTTTTGCTATTCAAGTCTATTTTAGAGCAGTTCTAAATTCTCGGTTTGAAAATATTAATTCTAGAATGAAAATTTGATTCGCAACATTTATTTGATCAATTTATTTGACAATGTTCCTCAATTAGCTATCTTTAAGTGAACAAGTAGAACCGCAACCTTATTTGGCAGTATTTACTAGGATATATATCCAACCCATATCGTACGGTCTTGTGGCCAAATGTTTAGCGCGACCGATAGCCTACATAAACCACATTATACAATGACGGCCAAAATGACAAGCCTTAATGAATTCAAAACTTGGCTTGGTAAAAAAAATATATCAACCATGTTTATTAGTTTAGTTTATTTTTCCCCAATAATAAAAATGGCAAACGGATCAATTCACGGCACATGAACAGGAAAAGACGGTAAAACGAACAGTAGTTAAAACACGTCATTTAAGAAAAGATATAATTACATAAATAAAGCAAACGCGGCCGCCAAACCTAAGCGAAAGAACAATAATTTGCAAACAAAATTTAATTAAGACCAGACAATACAGAGCCCTGAAGAATAGTGTGCGGTAAAGCGCGACCAGTACTGTGGGGTGCCGGCTTTAGGAAAAGGTGTGGCCATAAAGCGTGGACCACAGTGGAAAAAAAAAACCCTGAAATAAAATCCCACTAATGTGATTTGACACTATTAGTTTCAAGCACATTTACCGGGGCAAATTTACATTATATATTCTATTTAGAACACACAAATTGCATAACATTAATGCATTTGATTTAACACTTTTTAGGAGTGTAAAAAGAAGCATTGTGCATCGTAAATAACAAAAATAAAGAACAAAAAATGTTAAAATAAAAAATTAATAAATAAAACAATAGCGAGGCAAAAGTGGATGGCTAGCAAATGTACAATACTAATGATGTTGCAGCAAGGATCCGATTATATTAATGCAGATTGGTTGTGACGTAATAGTTTAAAGCTGACTACCATCTTCATATAGAGTACACACTGCCAACTCTCGAACAGTAAAGTAAAGGAGAAAGTCGCGCAGAAAAAGACGGACGACCTTCTCCTTGTTGAAAAATGTTGGTGTTCGGATCTCTGGAACAATAATGTCTTGGCAGTATAGTTGTAAAATTGCTTCAAGACAGCAAAGAAATAGAAGAATAGATAGAAATAAAAAAACAGGTTAGAGGACAGGGTGGTGTGCAATCATATGGTAAAAATATTATAATAACCAAAAACATAACTAAAAAGACTCAAAGTTATTAGCTTCAAAATACAGAGCTCTGTTAGGGACGGCAAAAAAAACTATACTCCACGGGAAAAAATCAAGTATGCCATCGGCTTACCAATAAACCGAGACACTGGAATAAATACCAACATTAATAAAACTCGTGTTTGTGTAAATAAATCAAAATTGTTAAGATCCAGCATATAACCAATTAAGACGCGGCAGAATGTGACGATCGTGGTACCCTCCCCAATAAAACTCGTGAAATTGAATCGCTTAAAAAGTTTACTAAAGCTGTCAAACAAAACACTTCTTGGAAGACTCTCATCTGCTTCCCTAGTTTCCTAAATATTTACCCCAAATAAGATTTCTTTTAACACCAAATAAATTATCATCTAAGTAGTATCTCTTTAAGTTTAAAATTTCATCACTCCTTACCCTTAATGAATTCCAATTAATTATTTTACTCTATCTGTCCTTTTACATATATTTTCAGCAGCATGTAATATGGATTTACTTATTTTCACATATTGATATCACTGATAAAATTATATGCACGAATAGTTTCCAGGTTTTGATTCTTGTTAAATCCTGATGCCACCACGTATCACATCACTAATCCATAAATTATATGTGCATGTTATAAGATGAGCGTTTAACTAATGTATTTTTCCTATCTCTCCAATGTAAACTGACCTCACAAAAACGGCTGTCACTCAAAATCCTGACATCGGAAGTCTTAGATTTTTTCACAATTAAACAATGAAGCTTGGATCCGCAGCCTAAACTAGCACATGCACAATCACCACCTTTATTTCACATAGCACTGCTCCACTATTACAAAAGTTTATAGCTAAACTAGAACACCGGCGCATAGCGTAAACATTGGGGATTCACCACCATTGTTACTCAGCAAAACACTCGTTTAAAAACAATTACTAATTGTTGCCAAAACTTAGGGCATATATATTTTAAGGACCGATGAGAAGGGGACTTGTTACAATTATGACGTGCAAATAAGTTGCCGTTGCTGTCATTTGCACACATGCAATATTACCCGTCCCACAGTTTGATAATGTGGAATAATTTCAAAAATCAACGCGCTTAAATATGATGTGAGTTTCATATTTTGTAACTCAGGTTACAAAAATGCACGAAACGTCTTTACTGGTTAATTTTGTCTTTATGGTTATTTTGAAAAATTTCTATTTCTGAGTATTAACTACGGTTTAACTTTCATCTAAGAGCCATTTCTTTCTTGATTTAGTGTAGAGTACCTTGTGTCCAAAGTCGGACTACTGGAGCTTTTGCCTGAGGTTAAAAACAATGTAGACATAACTACAGATTTACCCATTATTTCAATGGTTAGGGGGGTTGGGGGGAGCAAACTTGGTAAAATGTGTGTTTTTAATTTATTTTATATACCATTACGTATACTTTCATATATATATATGATTATCGGCCACAAATGCCAAAAACGATCTATTTACAGGATAGACTTAGTATGTTTATGTTTACCCCCTTTATCCTTCAGGTTTAAGCCAAGTCGGCTAAGTGTATTGTTAATGGGCTCAACCGGTTAAGCAAGTGGCAAGCTTCGATGTTGGGATTTCTTAAAAAATATAAAATGTTGCGTTTGTTGGAAGTAATTGACAGTTTACCACGGAGAAATATGGGTAGGCCTAATTTACTTTTGGATAAAGATACCTCATATTTTCAAAAAACTCGTAGCCTACATAGATTATGTTAATTAATATATTTGTGGATTGAATTTTATTTCGCTTGGGTAGCGCTTTATAAAAACGCGCCCAGATGAGTAATATCTTATAATAAGATAAACAAGAAAATTTTGATATTTCTTAACATGTTGCCTTTTCTTCATGATCGTTCCGCGTGAATGGAAAACCACACAAGGCAGTATCACATTGGCAACCGTTAGCTTGTCTCGAGAATACGTAAAAAAGATAACACCGTTTAAAAGTATACTCATGTATAACATTTTATTGATACGCCAACGATCTGTGAAAAACCTGATCATAAGACTATTGTTTGTGAAAAGTATTTCAATCGTTTTCGGCAACATTAATTATATATTTTCTAACAATTGACAAACACAAGGTACACAAATTATTAAGCGGTCGTAAATTTTGATTTCTGTACAACCAGCATACATATCACGTGATGGAATACGAAATTACTCATCTACGGGTTAAATAGGTTTGTCACTACATTTCTAATATAATTTTATTTATATGCTTTGATCACATTTGCTTCCATGCCAGCCTTTAGCGCAAACGCAAAGACAATGCTTGGCTTTATTAACAACTTGCATTGCTCCGTTGTGGCAGACAAGCTCAGTACAACTTGAAGGATTGTACTTCTCGAGATATTGCAAGATAGCTCGTTCAAGATTTGCCTTCTTTTCATTTCCATGACTTACAGATGACCCAACAAGTTCAGATATGGGAGAAATCTGTTTAAGCGGTTATAATTTAACATAAATTATTTACGAAAGTCTAGTTAGTTAGCTTGGTTGGTGAGTGCGTCGCATTTCAGTCCGACAGGTTAGTCTGGTGGTTTAGTGCGACGCCTTTCTACCGAAAGGTTAAAGCTTCGAAACAGGTCGCTAGCTAACCCGTTGTGTCCTTGGGCAAGGCACTAAATTGACATTGCCTAAACTCATCGGATTAATGGGTTCTACCAATTTAAAGGAACGTTTAAATCATACGAAAACACTGCAATAGCCCGGTAACCGAGGTGATCTGACATTTGCATGTGTCAAGACTCTTGGTTTTCCCATTAACGGGGATAAAAATGAATATCCTAATCCTTTTAGCCGAAGGGCTGCAAGTTGGAAATTGTTTGCCTTACGGAAATTGCCTGAATCCAGAAATAATTGGTTTTATCAAATTTAAGGAATGTATCAATTATGCACAATGCACTGTAATATCTCAGGTAACCCGAGTGTGGGTGCGAGGTAATCTGAGAATTGCCCGTGTGTTAACAGAGATAATCATGAGTATCCTTATCCAACCTTTTATCCTAGTTAAGGACATTATGGTTAATAATTAGAAAAAAAAACATACCAAATCATTTAATTTAACAAACCTTATAGTTTAAAATGGCAGGGTTAGATAGAATACTGTTTGTCCATTTTGTAAACTGTTCTTTCCCGCTATTGATGGTAAGAGAAGCGGTAATAGCTGGATCACCTCCAGATACAAATGAGAATGATCTCGTTGCAGCATTGGTGAATAGCGTACGACCTGCAAACAAGATGGTTGCCATGTTAACACTGTAATTACAGAGATGAGATCAACGTTATGCAGTTTCCTTACTCTTCCCCATATTTGAACATCGAGCATTCACGCTCGACACGTCAGCTCCCAACAATTCAAATCGAGCCTCATTTTCTAAGCATTTTCTTTGTTCAAAATCAGATAAACCTGATAAATAAGAAATATATTATTAGTTATATTTAGAAGCCACATTGATAACAGAGATTGATATAATACCTATTAAATTGAATTGATAATCTCACCTGATGCTTTAAGATCAGATTTCTTATATGCATAGATAGACTCATATTTTCCACCAACACTGCCCTTTGTGAAAAAATGTGTCCCATAGTTTTGCAAAATAGCAATGTACTGTTTTTCCACATATTCTGTTGGCAGATGTCCCAAATTCGCAATGAAATCAGAATTCAATATCAGTCCATGATTTCGCAGTCTAATAATACAAATAAAATAAATTAGTGGTGGCACTGTCTGCCTTTTTAGTATTTATGTAACAAAACTGAACAATACCTGAACTTCCCAAGAAGTTTGACAGCTCTAACAGAAAAGTATTTATACTCAGTATCATAGCTCCCATGTATTAGCTTTTCATACTGGGAATTATTTCCCGCAGCTGCGTAGGGCACTGCCTCGTGAATTTCTGACACTGAGGAAAGTTATAAGAGTATTAGACGTGGGCTCATGTCGAAGTTGCCAATGTCAATGCTTACATTGTACAGAAGTTCCAACATAGTCATGTTTCCCTTGAACCTTCTTCTGGAGTTTACCCAGAATAGCTGCAAGACTCTCTTCGGATTTAACTTCAAACGAAGTTATTTCTTCTTCCTATGAACAAATCACTGTGAATTATAGCTCATTCGCAATGACAAAATACAAATACTATAATGCCTTACCTCGGGAGTATAGGATTCTATGTTGTAAGGCACTTCAAGATTTACATCCATGTATTTGTCATAAACTTCCGTGCATTGTCCATTGTTTTTGCTGTTGTCCAAAACTGATACCGTCTTAAGAAGAGTTGTAACATCAAACCTTTAATTTTTGTAATATAAATATTAAAAAAGTAAAATTTAATGCGAAATTTAGTTGTTTGTGGCATGTTTACTTACGCTCTTCCCATCTCTTCTACATTTGGCAGTTTCTCTTCATCACAATCTGCCTCACATAACGGATTTTCACAAGGTTTGGATTCTAGTAAATCTGGGCATGTGTCACCACAGTTTGCACTTTCCTGTGTGATGCTTCGTGTTCTTATGTGGCTTCCTTCTCCACAAGTTGAGCTGCATAGTCCCCATGAGCTCCATGCAGTTACCTGCGCAACATTAAAAAGTTATTATTTATGTAAATTGGCTTATTTTATATATTTTTTTAGATATAATGAATGCTGTCTGATTATTTGCATTTGCTTCTTGTCTGTCATTGCTGAGATTCCACCATTATACTAATTTAATACTTGGGACGTCCTGTTTGAAAGACACTCATCGAAGCAACGTTTGTTATATAACCACGGAAGTATAAGGCTAGTCATAATCTTTTATTACTGCGCTACGCGGCTATAAGTGCAAAATTTAACCATGGTGTCATTTTTACTCCAAATATTGTACAATTTAATCATTATCCCTCAAAGCGATAGTATGCCTAAAAAAGTTAATGTTTAACAAGTAAAATGTTTGATTTTACACATATCTTTGTCATTTTGCCCAAAAATACAAATAACCCATAAATAACTGAAGGAAATCGACTAACGTTAGTGTACTGGTTATGGGAATGACGTCAGGACAAAAGAAATTTATTGGAGCAATGGTAATAAAAAAGCAATGAGTTATGTACACAAGATGAGGTACGCACTATTTTTTCTCAACATAAGGTTTGACTTAAAATGAAAATGAAAACCACCAAGATAGCAACAATACTAACATCACTTGTTCTTTGGGAAAACGAAATACAAACGTACCATGACCAAATGGAAGATATGACATAGGGAATTGCCCTGGTTGTGGGCATAGAAAATAATTAGTAAAGTGACGACAATAAACAAATTAGATATTTACCGTTTCAAGAAACAGTCATAAATATAATGAGTGGAATTCGTTACCTCACAGTCTTGATGTGGCAATGAACATTCTTTCTCAACCACCAAATCAGGACAATTTTCCCCACCATGTTCTGGGTGAATTTTTACCTCCCTGGTTCTGGTTGTTGACCCGGTTCCACAAGTGACACTGCATTCTCCCCATTGACTCCACGACGACACCTTTTTAAAGATGTTGCCAACATAACAATAAAATTTCACACAACAATTCAAATACCTGGCAATGAACTGCACATTGATTTCCTGTACATTCTTTTCTATCGTGCAAAGGTGGGCAAGCAGATCCACAATTAGCAGGATTGACTGTGACACTTCTTGTTCTAGTTTGTTCTCCTTGTCCACAAGATTCACTGCAAGTTTCCCAATTGCTCCAAGTTGACACCTTCCAAAAAATAATGTTAAAATTTATGTGTATATATTATCCATCTCACTACTTACAATACAATCAATCTGTGGTACTTGACAAGCGCCATGCTCTGTTGTAGCTGGACAACCTTTTCCACCATGAGCTGGGTGAGTTGTCATATTTCTTGATCGAGAACGAGTTCCATTTCCACAAGAAACGCTGCAATCACTCCATGTAGTCCAAGAACTTACCTATTACATTATAAACATTAAATAAAATATTTCGTATAGAGAAACACATATTGTTTTTGTCCGTTTTTTAACAAACACTTGACGGGGATGTTTTATCCGTCAAAAATATTACAGAAATAGGTTTATTAATTAGGATTGAAATAATAACATATGTTAACATACATGGTCTTGGTGTGTATGTTTTTGTGCGTGTTTAACTGAAGGAGGATAATAACAAAGGAACAAATAGTATAGAACAAAATATTGTCAACCACTTGTGAGTCACCATTAGTTTTAAAATCCATTTTGAATGTATGTTATATGTGTGTCTGCATGTAGAAACGAACGGGTTCCATGGTTACCTCATCCCTCTTGATGTTGTAGCGACCTCAAGTGTTTACATAAGATTTATGATCGCCGCAGCCGGCATTTGAGCTGACATTGCGTCATCACTGAACTAGTATTATTGGGTTTACGAATATTACCGCAGCTGTCGAATACTTTGGCTATATTATAAGTTTAATTCACTTTGGCTCAGGAGGGGAGCTCCTAATGCATTAAGAAACACCTTGTATGTGACGATTACTGAGAGTTTATCTGAAATCTATGTAGTTGAAACATCTAACGATTTAACTCGTAACTGGTAATAAGCTAATCGCCTCAATTGCTCATACAATTGATGTTATAAAACTACTAAAGCTTTGATCGACGAACCAAAGAAGACAGTGGTAAGTCGAGGACGTTTACGCAGAAAACCTCAATTAATTAGCGCACCTCCGAAAGTCGAGATAGCGCGAAGGGAATCGCAGATCGTATCAGTTGTAACCGGTTATCTGGGTTCTACAAGGAACAATCTGACACAATAGGCAAGCGACCTGCAACGGCTCCGTACAATATCTTTACTATAGAAAGTGTATCTGCACGCAGAAAGTAATGGTTTCTCCGACTTTACATTGGTATTCAAAATTGATTAAAAAAATGCTAACATCTTTAAAAGAATGAGGTCGATTGATGCATATTTCGTTTACTTATTTAAAGTAAAAAAGACGAAATACGTATTTAATATATATTTGGATTTTTTCATCAGAATACCTAATGCTTATGAATTACCTGGCAGTGAACAGGGCACTGTAACCCCGTACATCCTTTACTTTCATGTAATGGTGGACATGCAGATCCGCAATTTGCTGGACTGATTGTGACTATTCTTGATCTACTCTGTGCTCCAGGTCCGCAAGATTCACTACAAGCTCCCCAACTGCTCCAAGAAGATACCTGGAGAACAACTTCTTTAGCGTCATCGGTCAAGTTATAATAATAGTCATCAATCTTACTATTCTAATTAGTATGTTATATATTATCTATATCTCAACTCACCGCACAATCCATCTGTTGAACTTGACAAGGGCCATGCTCTGTTAATGCTGGGCAACTATCCCCACCATGGACTGGATGTATTGTGATACTTCTTGTCCGAGAATGAGAGCCCGCTCCACACGATACACTGCAATCACTCCACGTAGTCCAAGCACTAACCTAATATATTAATACTGCAATAAATTGGTAGGCGGAAAGCTTTTTAATATCACTGTTGTTGTTTTACTTTGTAAATCGTTTTTGTTTGAAACGATGTATTGTGTTTGTTTACTTTGCAGTTATGTGTGTGTTCACAATGATTTGAAACTACATTGCAATTCATACTGTTGCTACAACACACAAGTATGGTGTGCCAATCGATGTCATAATTAAGTAAAATCAGCCCGGTGCTAATTTAAGCGCGCGCAATTAACTAAGCAGCGCGCTGGTAACCTTTCACCTGGCCAAGAGTGTCATAATTTATCTCTTTACGTCACCGGGCGGTAAATAAGGTAGCGTATAGATAGACTGTTCCGTCGAATTATGACAATTATGACACCATTATGACACAAATCAACGTTATGCCAAAATTTAGAACACCCAGCCTACAGTAGGTGTTTAAGTAAAAACATAATAGTGCTACATATCTCTTCTATACGCCTATCTGGCCCACGGCAGCT
>CH002787.1:104780-122372 GCA_000149265.1 Ciona savignyi
CAGCGCGCTAGTAAATTGAGTGCGCGCATCTAAATTAACAGTGCGCTAATTTTACATAATTGTGACACTGATGGCAAACAACGGTCGATGTTTTTATAAACGCGTACTCAATTTGTGAACGCTCTGACAATTTTGCCGTAAGATGACGTAAATAGTCGAAATATGACACCCTAGTTTAGGTGAAAGGTTACCAGCGCGCTGCTAAATTGAGTGCGCGCACTTAAATTAGCAACGCGCTGATTTTACTGAATTATGACATCGATGGCCAACCACATACAAGTGTTTAACAATCAATCGTCTGTGAACCGCCGCGAATTGTTTAATTTCCCGCAGTAACTACTGTCCGGCCTTAGGATAGGATAGGATAGGATATTCATGTTTATCCCCGTGAATGGGAAAACCTAGGGTTATCACACGGGCAATCGTCAGATCACCTCGCGCCCATCGTCGGGTTACCGGAGCTATTACAGTGTGTTGTATATGATAGACACGTTCCTTCAATTTGGTAGAACCCATTAATCCGCTGGGTTCAGGCAATGTCCGTAAAGTGCCTTGCCCAAGGACACAACCGACTAGCTAGCGACCATTTTCGCACCTACAACCTTTCGATTAAAAGGCGACGCACTTAACCGCTAGACCACCGGGCCGGCCTTGATAGATGTATAAGTAGTTCTAGTTTTACCACCCAAGTCAACTCACTTATTTTCATAGTATATTGGGTGCTTACAGTAAGTGTTTAAGTAAAAACAAAAAACACCCAGCCTACAGTAAGTGTTTAAGTAAAAACATAAATAGTGCTACATCTCTTCTATACGCCATCTGGCCCACGACAGCTTTCTGCTATGCTCGTGAGTATACAGCTTTTTTGAAGCCTATGAGTAAAAATACAAATTTTGCTTTTCTCAGATTTTCAGGAGTACATTATGTTGTTAGGATTCTGCTAGTCTGAAAAATTTAAATAGTTTAACACCATTAATCTCGATGGCTCCCGGGCGCTTGTGTTTCATGGCCTCCATTTCTGGACCGGGCGCACAATTTGACGCACCCTCATATAGCACTTTTGTATTGTATTGTACTGTAAGCTTTATAATTATTTGGTGGAATGTTCTTGTAGAATTTTTAACGTACTAGTAGGCTAAATCAGATGCCCTTGTTTTCCAAGACCTTTGTTAATAATTGTTTTTAAATAATTTGTATTTTATGTTTAATTTAAGATATAATTATTAGTTTAACATAGAACTCTTTTATATTTCAGGCAGTTTATAAATTTAAGCTGTGATAGTAATACCTTGTTAAAAAGACTACCTGACAATGAGCAGGACACTGGATACCCGTACATGCTTTGCTATCCTGTAACGGTGGGCATGCCGATCCACAATTAGCTGGACTGACGGTGATCGTTCTTGATCTACTCCGTGCTCCAGGTCCGCAAGATTCACTACAAGTTCCCCAACTGCTCCAAGATGATACCTGGACAACAACTTCTTTAGCGTCATCGGTCAAGTTATAATAATAGCCATCAATCTTACTATTTTAATTAATATGTTATATATTATCTATTGGCTATCACTACTTACCGCACAATCTATCTGTGGTACTTGACAAGCGCCATGCTCTGTTAATGCTGGGCAACTATCCCCACCATGGACCGGATGTATTGTGATACTTCTTGTCCGAGAATAAGAGCCCGCTCCACACGATACACTGCAATCACTCCACGTAGTCCAAGCACTAACCTAATAAATTAATAGTGCAATGAATTGGTAGGCGGAAAGCTTTTTAATATCACTGTTGTTGTTTTACTTTGTAAATCGTTTTTGTTTGAAACGATGTACTGTATTTGTTTACTTTGCAGTTATGTGTGTGTTCACAATGATTTAAAATTACATTGCAATTCATACCGTTGCTACAACACACAAGTATGGTTGGCAATCGATGTCATAATTAAGTAAAATCAGCCCGGTGCTAATTTAAGCGCGCGCAATTAACTAAGCAGCGCGCTGGTAACCTTTCACCTGGCCAAGAGTGTCATAATTTATCTCTTTACGTCACCGGGCGGTAAATAAGGTAGCGTATAGATAGACTGTTAAGTCGAATTATGACAATTATGACACAATTATGACACAAATCAACGTTATGCCAAAATTTAGAACACCCAGCCTACAGTAGGTGTTTAAGTAAAAACATAATAGTGCTACATATCTCTTCTATACGCCTATCTGGCCCACGGCAGCTTTCAGCTATGCTGGTAAGCATACAGCTTATTTAAAGCCTATGTGTAAAAATACAAATTTTGCTGTTCTCAGATTTCCAGGAGTAAATTATGTTAGGATTCTGACAGTCTAAAAAATTTAAACAGTTTAACACCATTAATCTCGATAGCTCCCGGGCGCTTGTGTTTTATGGCCTGCATGTCTGGACCGGGACGCACAATTTGACGCACCCTCACTTTTGTATTGTATTGTTCTGTAAGCTTCATAATTATTTGGTGGAATGTTCTTAGAAAAAACGTGTGAAAATATTAACGTACTAGTGCGTAGGCTAAATCAGGTGCCCTTGTTTTCAAAGACGTTTGCTAATAATTGTTTTTAAATAATTTGTATTTCATGTTTAATTTAAAAAAAATATATTAATTTAACATAGAATTCTTTTAGATTTCAGGGAATTTATAAATTTAAGGTGTGATAATAATACCTTATTAAAAGACTACCTGACAATGAGCAGGACACTGGATACCCGTACATGCTTTGCTATCCTGTAACGGTGGACATGCCGATCCACAATTAGCTGGACTGACGGTGACGGTTCTTGACCGGCTCTGTGTTCCAGCTCCACAGGATTTGCTGCACGTTCCCCAGAAACTCCAAGATGATACCTAAATATAAAATGCAATTTTGTGAGATCAAACTGTTTACAATGTTATAAAGTTATTTTCAAACTTCATGGAAAATCTAAAACTGTGTAGGCTAACATATCTAAGATAGTTCACCTGACAATTTTGTTTCTGGATGTTGCAGCTTTTGTACTCTGTAGTTGCTGGACAGCCTGCTCCACCATTTGCTGGTGATACTGTTACGGCACGTGTTCGAGCTTGAGTACCTGATCCACATGAAACACTGCATGCTCCCCAATTCGTCCATGAACCAACCTTTAAAGTAAATTTACAGTCTGCCAAGCATTAAACTACGTGGAATTTCATCTTTTGCGACTGAAATTCCAATTTACCGATGACCGAATATCGTGGTGGGTTGTTGCGTTGCATTTCAGTCGAAGCGTAGCAAGTTAGGAACTGCCCACTATATAATTGGTTGTTTTCTTAGGCAAGCCAATTAACGGACATTACCTTAACTTATAGTGAAATAATGGGTTCTACCAAATTAAAGAATTGTTTTATTTAAACACAACACACTAAAATAGCTTGGGGAACCCGACGGTGAGCACAAAGTAATCTAACGATTAGGCTACCCATATGTTAACGTACTGGTCGCGCTTTACCGTACACTCTTCTTCAGAGCTTTAAATCAACAGCTATCCCCGGCGTTTTCCAGTGTATAAATTTAAATTTCTGTATTTCAGCCAAATAGCTTAGTGGTTGTGTCGCCTTTGAGTTAAAGGGTTTTTAAGTTAAATACGTCGCCTAAGTTAAACGGTTGCAAATTTAAACCAAGTCGTCATCTAGTTTATTTCTTTCTTGAGGTATATATAAGCCATTAGCAGATATCGCCAGAATTAAATGAATAGGTAGGTTCTACCTAAACTGAAGAAACTTCTCAATAATAAACAATACGCTTTATAGTTGCTTCATCGGTGGGAACGAGGCAATCTGACGACTATTTGTGTCCCTTGCAATTTCCTAATGATGAAGTTAAACATGAATATCTTTTAATTTTAATATAATTTAGTAACACCCTTATGTTTTTAACTACAACGTTGCAAAATGTAAGAGTTATTTAAGTTAAGTGTTAAAATGTACATATTGGTGTATATACTAAACTACCTGGCAGTTGACCGGAGTTGGCGCTCGTCTTCTTCTTCTTCTGCGTCTCCAGCCCTCTGAACAATCAATTATAACTAATAAGAAAATTGATACCAAAACCAAAGTGTACAACTTCATTTTGAATAACTTTATTCTATTGAAGTAAAAAAACAATACTTTTATTTTATTACAATTACAAGTAGAAAGAATCGACCTTTCTCTTTCCTACTGTACTACCCACTTAGTCTGCAAGTAAAGAAATCAACCATTCTTAATGTACTACTCATTTAGTTTTAATAGTTTCTTTGCATTTCAGGTGTGTCTAACGATACACTGACTCATAAAAACGTATTTTCTCTGATTTTATTCCATTAAGTTTATTGCTTTCCTTTGCTTGGTGTTGCTGTCATTTAAAGTTCCGTGGAACATGTCATTAAAATGGTTAACATTTTATTTATCCACAACGTTGTAAAGTCGTCAGTTGGCCTATACCACGTGACCACATTTGGCTGCTTGAGCTAGAGATTTAAGTATATATATATGTATTTGGTGTTAGCAGAAAATATGTTGCACAAAAATGGCATGGCCACCTCTTTTTATTAAAGCGTTTATGGGGTGTAATATAATTTTATTAGCAGTCGTCGAGGAGGAATTCTATACTGTAACAATCTATGTAAATAAAGGCTTGGTCCGACAACAAACAATCATAAAATGAATATTGAATAAGATATAAGTTGACAAAAAATACTTTAAAACATATAGATACAGTTCGTGGAAATGGTAAAAATTAAAATGGTGGCCCACCATGTCCCGGTTTGTGAGGGGCAGCATTATTTGATTCTTCCACAAACTTTCCAAAAACTTCTCTGAATAATTAACGTTGCAATATCTTTGGTTCGACCGGTTAGTCTTGTAGTTTCGTGCGACGCCTTTCAATCGAAGGAATGCAATTTTGAACCTGGTCGCTAGCTAGTCGGTTGTGTCCTGGGCATGACACTTTACGGGCATTGCCTGAACCCAGCGGATTAATGGGTTTTAGTAAATTAAAGGAATGTATGAATCATGCGCAACACATTGCAATAGCTCCGGCGACCCGACGGTGGGCGCGAGGTGATGTGATGATTGCCCGTGTGTTAACCCCTTTGGTTTTCCCATTCAAGGAGATAAATATGAATATCCTATTCTATCCTTCAATACACTGCAATATCTTATCGGTAACATAGTTTAGGATAGGATATTCATGTTTGTAGTTTACAACACAATGCAATATCTCCGACAACACGACGCTGGGCACGAGGTAATCTGGCAATCACCCGTGAGAGAAGGGTTCCTCTAATTACTACAGGATCGCTTGGATCGCTATGAAAACTGGTTCTTAATCTGTCTCAAAAAACTAATCTTGGCCCTAGAACTAACTTTAACCCCAACCGAGACTTAGTAATTACGAAGTATAGTAAGAGCTTCAATCGATCCAAGCGCTCCGAGCGATCCTGTAGTAACTAGAGGAACCGGGGAGAGAGTGTCCCTTACGCAATCACAAGGTATTTTGACGATTATTTGTGTGATACCTACGCGTTTCCAATTTACAGTGATTTACAGAAAAAATATGTTATTGTTGTATTGGCGGTAGGCCTACTTGGTAGTGAATCTTAGTGAATGAATTAAAAGCGAAAACACGTCAGGTTATATACTACGAAATGCACGCAAAGAATGTATCATTTCCACAACAGTTATCCTATCGTAGCACTTATTGTACCGTATGATTAGTTGAAATGTAAATTTACAGATCGTTCCCCCTGTAGATTAAATCGTTAAAATCTAATATTTATCAAGTAAAGAAATGATTACTTCAGTTATTAACACTAGTTTCGAACATAATCATAAATCTATAACATAATTTTATGCCTTTATCATTTAATAAATCAATTCAATATTAATCACAACGGTCTGTAAGTTTCAACTATATGGTATATTTAGTATTTTCTGCAATAGCAATGTCATTATGTAAGAATGACGCAACCCCACTAATCTCTGACGTCAAACGCGTACGTGACTTACTGGACATCGGACCACACTTTAAGTATAGTCTTGGTGGCCATCTTTACTTCATAGTTAGTCTACCCAGAGATAGAAGCGTATGTGTGTAGAAATAAATATTAAACGTGATACAAGTAGGCTAATCAATATCATTCGTTACAGCGTGGCTGACCTTCAACTTAAGACATAGCTTTTTATTCTGAACTCTTCTGGTTTATCAGTTGTTTAAACTTCTTGTTTTTTTAATTTACTAATTTAAAAAATGATTGGCAGCGAAGGCACGTTTCTGAACAAGGTATCAACTACCTTTAAAAACAACCCAGTGTTTTGTGTTGGTAAGTTTGTGAACTCGAAGTCCTACTTATTGTAGTCCTTTTGCAATATCTTACTATTCACTTTTAAGTGTATTTTTATTACCTATATAATTTATACATTTTATATACAAGTTTCAATTTGTGTTGCAGCAAGCACAGCATTGACTGGAATAGCAGGAGCTGGACTGTATGGGTTAAAAAATCGAAAATTGCGACTTTCACTTTACTTGATTAATGTGCGGCTGGCTGCGCAAGGAACTTTTGTGAGTTGATCTATATTGTCATTAGAATGATAGCTTTTTAACTAGTGTCTCTAGGTACCGTACTGTACAAGGTTAAAGTTGCCTGTGTTGGTTTGGCTTACAAATTAGACTGAACATATATAGATGTATTTTATTCCAAAATAACAGTATGGTATATATATATATATATACAGTGCAATTATGGTGTTTTTTTTAATTTTATCACAGCCATACACAGCCTGTTAGTGTATATCATACAGTAGCCTAATGAAGTTTCAGTTTTTTGAGAATTTTGACATCAGTGTTTTATCTGCTACCAGTCCTTTTATAATTTTATTTCCTAAATTATCCAATAGCTGGCATGTCATGTTCTATTATTTGCGTCTGTCCATGTTAAAACTGGTAATCAGTGACTTTTAAAAATTATTCCCATAACTACAAATTACCATATTTGCATGTTATTGGAAAATAATGTTTTAAACCTTTATTTTTATAAATAAACTATTCTCAATTACTATAAGATGACTATTTATGTTTTGAGTATTGTTTTTGATTATTTTATAGTAATGTGTATTTTGTCCTTCAGGTTGCCATTATGACTGTCGGTGCTACTGCAGCCTTAGTAAAACGTGTAATGTACCCAGAAGAAACCAATTCAAATGTGAACAAAAAATGGTAGATTGCAGCTCACCATTCCACATTGAATTACTCCTAATTTTTATTTTTGGTGTTCGCCAATAATTTTTATTTAATTTTAAGTTGTAATTTCAGTTTTAATTTGCTGTAGGCAATTTAGTACTGTTGGATTTACTGTGCAATCCAATATTGCCATTTTAATGACTTTTAAGGAATTCATATCATGTTTAAAATGATTTGAAGTTTGCATGCACTGTTTAACACTGCTATATTTTGTCAGTTTTTCTTTGTTTATTGTTTTCTTTCACGCTTATTCGAAAACCATTTGAATGGTATGTAGTGTGACAAGATAAGACCCCATTGGCTGTTAAAATGCATTGGCCATTGGTGAATCACCATACTGACACTGTGCCATAAATAAATAAACATGAACCAAATACAAAATAAAAATACTTTTATACCTCCACCATTTACCATTATTTTTAAGTTATTAGTGCAATAGAGAATAAAAAAGGATTTAAGAGATATGTTCAACACTCAGCACAATTATATACAATTTTTTTATGTTATTTTTTCTGCAAAAAAAAAAAAAAATTAAGCTTGGGGTAGTGCAATTTCTTGGTAAATTTCGTTGCCAATGTAAAAACTGCCCACGTTGATATGAATCAAGAAGGAGTGTAGAAAGCTGTTCGTTTCCGATAAAGTAGTAAACATGGTTTCCTTATTACGAGTTACTGTCCCAATGACCATAATAAGCATCTCTTTGCTGTTGTCGACGGTCCGTACAGATTGACAATCCAACGTGGTGCAAATTCGTGACGTTCTTCTAAGGACTTCCGGCTGAAAATGAGGATTATGATGAAAGAAGTTACTAATTTCGCTCCGACCGGCAAAGTGATTGCCCATGTAGTCGATATTGGATGCCTCGGAATAAGCAGACTGGACGAGTGAGTTCCACGATCGATTTTCAATTGCCGAAAAGTATGTTTGCAAGAATTCGCGCCCTATTTCGGAACAAGGGAAAGTTTCCATAGTTTTGTGAACAAAGCTTTTTCTATGACAAATTTTCAGAGTGTAAAGTTTATACTCCTAATGCAGAATTGATCGATCTAGCAGAGCGGTAAACGCATTAGCAACCTTCATTTCTCCTTAACCTGGATTTCTTAGAAACTATGTCACTCATGAAGCATGAGTGATGAAGGCAACAAACTCTCTTAGCTTAGCAAAACCCACAAAAAATAACTATTTCATTAAAAACCTGGGGTAGTTTATTTTTTTTCATAGACGTGGTTAGGCTACACTTATTTCTATAGACCAACTACTTAAATTCGGCTCATCTGCTGTTTGCGGAACTCACTGCATTACGTATGCTTCGTGCTGATCTATTTGTACGCAGGACCACATCATAACTCGTCAGACAACGGGTATAGACCTATATTAAACACAGGACCACATCATAACATTATGTCATATCCTCTTAAAATTGAGCACACCTCAATACGAATTCATAGAACACAGCTGGTCAGTCTGTTTGAACAAATGGTGTGAAATAAATCTCAACTTTTATTTGGCTATCACAAGAACATATATATGGGTGAGATTATATCAGATGGTTTACAATGAGTGTATTATTATTTCTCCATCGTTTGTGGATGCAATATTAGGTCTAAATGTTGTAGAATGCTAAATCACTTATTGAACTTCATTAAATGAAGCTAAGCAAACCTATATAGTTTATTTTGTTCAAAGAACCAATTAAATCTGAGAACCATGTGTACGGTCATGTAGACCTTCAAATCGACCGATACATGTAGCAATTTCAAAGAAAAATGCCCATCGCTGTGCAAAACCTAGCTCGTAAAAAAATCAGATATACTATAGTAATTAAAATGTAATTGCAAAACCACACGACGTAACTGACACAAAAAAAGAAGATGCGACCGTTAAACCTGATTAATTAATTTGATGAATAATTAAAAATGAATTATCATGAAAAATTAATTCATCGTGGTTTTAAAATAAAAGGCGGGGAAGAAAATTGTGCAGTAAAGTTGGTGTAAATAGTGTGTACCGAACTGGAAACGGAAAAATCTGAAATAAAAGTTCGGTCGTGTCTAGGCCTATTATCCGTTCCAAATCCACATTGAAGCATTCGGTTATCGTCTGCTAACACACGTAACGAAAATTCGAATGTTGGAGATTTATCACTGTTAACCTCAGATAACTTCCCGTTGTCGGGTTGCTTAGTTATTACAGTGTGTGTGGATTAAGACGCTTCATTTGTTTAATTTCAACCCAGGCAACGCTCGCTTAGTGGCTTTTTCAGCTCGTATATTAGACCTTTAGCTGTGTAAATTGCTGTACTAAAATTACATATACAGGTATTAACTTAATTCTTCTCCTAAAGTCGACCATCAGTATTGGTCGCGCTTTACAGCACACTCTTCTATTTAGGGTTTTATATCGTTGAATTAATGTTTGTTAAAATAGTATTATTCGTCTGCTATATTAATTTAGTTATATCCATTTTTTAAAATGACGTGTTTTGACGAATGTTCGTTTTATCGTTTTTCCTGTTCATGTGCAATGTTTTTGGTTAATGTGCCATAAGGGATAGGATAGGATAAGGATATTCATCTTTATACCCGTGAATGGGAAAACCAAGGGGGTTAACACACGGGCAATCGTCAGATCACCTCGCGCCCGTCGTCGGGTTACCGGAGCTATTGCAGTGTGTTGTATATGATAGATACGTTTCTTCAATTTGGTAGAACCCATTAATCCGCTGGGTTCAGGCAATGTCCGTAAAGTGCCTTGCCCAAGGACACCCAACGGGCCGGACAATAAATTAATACAGGAGCAAAATATCAATAAACTAAACTAATTTGTAGTTAATTTTGATCACACTGTCCATGTAACGGATCGCAAAAAAAACTGTAGATCTAGATCAGGCATGGGCAACCCCTGGCACGCGTGCCCAACTTGGCACGCGAGCTCGTATTTCTGGCACGCTAGTTCAAGGAAATTAGATTCTTTTCTCTTAAAGATGATATCTTAAAAGTTGTTGTATTATTTGAGCTTTGGCCACGTGCATAAAATGTTTATTACCGTAAGTTGTGAGGTAAACATTTGATTATTTATTACCGTGTTATTGTTACTCAACAAACACCAAAGAGTACAACAATCCGCTTGCAAATTTCGCAACCTACTGCCACAGACGAATCGGACGTGAGAGAAATTTGTACGTTTGTGCAGCCAACCAGATGTAGTTAATATCAGTTACCCTTAGCATCCTAATTTACTTTTGTTAGCAATTTGAGATACAAAGTGTTATAGGGATAAACATGATGTACCGGTAAGGTCATTCGGTATCGGACAAGGTCATAAATTCATATTTCGGCAAGTAAAAAAAGACCGGTAACTTATTTTACATAAGCTTATCGTTACGTTTATCAAATTGCGTTAATGAGAGTAAAAATTCATCGTTGAACACACTTTTTCACCTGCCTAAGGTTTGCTCTATCAGTAATGGTACAGCGATTGCTTATTTTGCAGTTAAGGCCGATGCACACTTAGAGCGATGCGGGCGACGGCGATGAAGTGAAAGCGATGGCGGGCGACAAATCATCGCTCAGGGCATTCACACTTGGAGCGATGAATCGCTCTCATCGCTATACTTTTTCTGGTACCCTGCCAGTTTTGGCGGGTAACGAGCGCATGTAATGTTAGCCTTGTACTGTTTATGAAATTGATCAACTTATATAAACTGGATGACGATGATTTGGACTTCGCTACGACGCCTTTAGCACAAATTAACCAGTTATACTGATACCAATATTTGGTCATAAATGAAAGTAAACGGTAATTGATTTTCATATTGTTTAATCTAATTATTTCTATACAACTTTATTTTTAATTATTTTAAGCTAACAAATGCTTAACTTGTCTTCAGAAGCAGAAAGCATTTGGTTAGGTATATATTTTTAAACCGATCCAATGTGGAGCTACACATTGATGACGAAATGAACCACAAATAAAAGGAAGATACTAGAATGTGAAAATCTGGAAAAGGAAGATACTAGAATGTGAAAAGAGAAGACTGATTGTTGCTATGCCAGAAAAGGTTAAAAGCTATCCTGCTGCTGGAAGACAATATACCAAACTTTTAAAATGGTAACACAAGTTCATGGTACATGGCGTGTAGAAGAATAAATTCCATAACAAATTATAATAAACAGATATTCTGAAACTGCCAATTTAGTGAGTCATTTTTTAACTATTTCCAACGTGATATTAAAGTGTACCATGGCAAGAAATCCATTTTACTCAATGTATTTATAAAATAAAGGTTTTCATTAAATTAAAGGTCTTATGTGTATTGAAAGGTAGAACACTTGAAGTTCCATACCGGTAAGGTCACAGTAGCAAAAAATACACAAACTTAGCAATTATTACATAATAAGGTCTTGTTAAGGCAGCATTTGACTAAATACAGAGCTTAACACACAAGAACAGAACACAAATGTAAATACTGCAGAACAGAATGCAAAATAAACATAGGTTATGTAAACACAAAAAGCACGGTAGATCCACACGATCAATACTGATATTTAAAGTTTAGCAAATTTTTTGTCAACACTCCGGGAATCAACCTTTTTTGCTAGTATAGCACCTGAACAAAATATTTGACAAGAAAAATCATGGTGTGCTGACAAAAAGTACAGCAGTATTCTAATGTGCATGCACAGCATTTAACTAACTGTTAAATCTATATCTCTGCGAATACACAGTCGATTGGATTGTAATAAAAGAAACTGGTGATTTATTTTTGTAGTTTTGGAAATTATCTTAATTTGGACAACTTTTTTAACCCGAAAGGAATTACTGTGCATGTATTAATTTAGTTACTTTGCTTAGTAACAATTTCATCATACTATGTTGTGGCGGCTATTAAGCTCAATTTTTATGCAATAAAATTAATGATCAGTAAATAGTTGTCTTTACTACGGCTCTTCTTCTTCATTAAATGTGATAAAAGCTGTCCATTTAAAGTTTTTTATCTTCGTTTCCGAAGTAGTGAGCTGATTGGATCTGAGGTACGATTGGTTCATCATGCTCTTCTATACCACTGTCTGTTTTCATTGCCACACAATTCTAAAATTAATACCAAAAATTAGGGCTGTGCATATACCAAGATTCTAATAAAAAATGATGATGTTCTTAAAAACACAGGGATTTTTATGAGGTAATAATCAGATTAATAGTTTTATAGGTCAATTAAAAGCTTGGTAGGCAGTATTACCAAAACCAACACAATACCGGTACTCCGATGACATCTTAAACTCAGACACATATGACGAAATCCTGTACAGTCAGCATTTAGAATCTGTTGCAGAAATATTTACCAATATCGTACCGATACCATTAATAAATATTTCCCGCTACCTAACTAAAATGTCTGCTATCTCTATATTAATATAGAACACTAGTTGCTGTCGAAATTTAATAATGACCTCACAATTCTTTGAACTGCATGAAGTGGAGCCACTTTTCACAGTTGGTGGCACATTTGTCTTTCCGGTACCAGTTTCAGAGGGATTTCCATCCCTTTTTTGCAGTTATTCACTAATGGAAACATAAATTTAAATTAACAAGAAGGAAACCTAGCCTAAGCACTTAAAACCTACCGTATCATTTAAGTGTGACTTACCATTTTAATCTATTTCAGCGATTTTGATCCAAATATTAGGTTTCAGTTTATCATTTTATATCCAGTTTTTACTCTAACGTACAAAACCGCGTAGCTTTGTACCAATATAATTAAAACTTTGCTAAAAATAAATCTCTTCGTGGTGGTATATTCCGCAATGTCCAAGTTTTCTTCTTGATTCATTTTTGCACGCGCGAAATTTTCTGAGATTTCCCGCCAAACCTCGGCGATGAGAGCGATGGATTAGAACAAGTTTCTACTCGGGCGATAGCGAGCGATAGGCCGGCGATACAGGACGTGACGTCAAAATAATCGCTCGCATCGCTCTCATCGCTTGCCATCGCCGTAAGTGTGCATCGGCCTTAAAGATAAAAATTAAAAGTCATTACTGTAAAACAGCGGTTCTTAAACTGGGGTCCGCGGTCTTTTGGGGACCGCTAAGCACCTTCCAAAAAATTTAAACGACGCATCTGAAAAAAAACTGTGTAAAATTAAGTTTTTACGCAACTGCTCTTCCAATCAACTTAACAAACAATTTGTCATGAAAGCTTACAGGCTATAGGCATTTATGACATCACAAGAAGCTATTTGATGTCACATTAATGCAATTCAAAAGTACAAAACTCCTACTATAGTAGTACAACTCCTATTATAGTAGGGGTAAACTATCAAAAACAGAAATATGTTCTCACGAATTGTTAGTTGGCACGCGGAAGGATTTTTCCATTAATTTTAGCCGATTTTGGCACCCAGACCGAAAAAGGTTGCCCACCCCTGATCTAGATGGTTCTGGCTAGCGATCAAATATTGAATATATCAAGATTTATTTAAAAAAATTCTAGACGTTTTTGAAAAACGGTTTATTTAATTATCAAAATATGGAACAACACTAGTTTCACAGCAAAAACACAGTGTAAAAGGTAAGAGCATCATACGTTCAATTACACTGGCGAACTTTAAAATCTATAGGCTTTAAAACTTGAATAATAAAAAAACAAACAAATAAGAACAACAAACAATAATAAAAATATACACAGCTGTTTTTAATAAAATCTTATTAATCAGAATTAAGAGTAAGACACACACCCTGTAGTACCCAATGCGAAATATGTTCACTTGTGTGAAGATCAGCAATAAACACAAGACCAACACCCATGGCATTTCTTCGCATTGATGTTGTATAGACAGGTGTGGACAGTGTGTTCTGTAACTTCAGTCGGTGTGCTTCGATAGGTATCACTGAAGAGTATTAAAAGGTTTAAGGAGTGATAATTTAACTAGCAAACTGCACACTTATACTTGCAACCATACACGACCAATGGTGATACAACAATATGGTCACGTTATGTTTCGTTTTAGTATCAAGTGTTGAAAATTATTAATGTGATATAAGCCAACACCCGCATTTAAATCAAAACAGCTTGGGCAGTTATCTCATATGATAAGATTTTAGATTATATCATCTTCATAACATACAACACACTGCAACAGCTGATAACCTGACTGAGCACACAAGACAATCTGACGATTACTAATGTTATAACATACTTTATTCTTCCACTCCCATACATGAATATTACTACAGGTATATTACTATATTAAACATTTGTATACAGAGCATTGTGCATCAATGTTCACTAAAGTGTGTTTACCTTTGAGCACTGGTAATTCTTGAACCAACTGTTTGGGTTTGGGTTTAATTAAGCAACAATTCTCAACATCCCAGGAAGCTCCTTCCAAGTACAATCCACTGACAAAGCAACCTGAAAATTTTAATTTATTGTAAAACCACCATTGGTAAGTTGGTAAAGTTTAAGATTGTTCCAAAGATACTTGGAATTCCTAAGGATGCCCAGTCGGTACTAGATTCACTACAGATGGATTGTGTAATAAGATGGTCCTGCTAGATGAATGTCAAATGTACAACTTTGATAAAATATAAACTTATCTGATTTGATATAACTTTAAACAAAATAGGTTGGCATTATTAATAAATTTATTTACATAACACCCCATAAAACGACTTTGAAAACAAACGTCGAACTTCGATATTTGAATTCGACTTCATCGTAACACTTTACCGGAGAATTTAGAAACTGTACCTTGGTGAGCACGTTCTGCCACTTCCTCTGCTGATTGCCACTGAGTAACTTGTGTGTAGAGAGTGGATCTATCGAGGGGCCAGCCATTCTTTCTACATGTTGCTTGCACCAGTGCAGTTAAGTAGGATTCCGGGATATGAAGACCTGTGCATTGCAATACTGGTTATAAGAAATATAAAATTTCATTTTAAAATCTATCAATCTTAGAAGATACACTTAATGGATTTAAAATTTTTAACCCAACTTGTCAGGCTATGATTCAAAATGTAGTGGAATGGAATTAAGGTAATAGCTATTCGGT
Source organism: Ciona savignyi (assembly GCA_000149265.1). NCBI lineage: Eukaryota > Metazoa > Chordata > Ascidiacea > Phlebobranchia > Cionidae > Ciona > Ciona savignyi. Next base: position 120,099 of record CH002787.1, read on the forward strand.
TGCATCCTTGGGCAAGGCACACTTGCTTATAAACCAATAGTTTAATAAATTAAATAAACTCCAGCAATGTCTGTATTATATTTAACACAATGCAGTACTTTTGGCAAAGTGACTAGGGATATGAGGTAATCTAATAATCGCCCATAGTATAATGCCTTCTACGTTTTTTCTACAGGAACACACATAAATATCTAATGATGTTTACCCGTACAAACAATTGATTATCCTTTAAACTGTTAACAAAACATACAAATATAATATGAATGTCCGAAATCATATTTCACGGAAAAGCAATCGCACCTGAGAGCCACATGACGGCTGGTTCTCCTTCAACCACCCAAAATGTGTATTGGTCGAATCGCTTCTTGAAATGCTCCATCCAGTTTCCAAGCGATTTCAACGTGTCTGGAGCAAGTTTGCGCCAAATGGTTGGGATTTGTCCGTTGAACAAAGCTTTTGCCAAGTCGTCCAACTCATTGCTCATCCCCACTTCACCAGCAAGTGCCTGGTATTTTGGGAGGAGGGGGGAGGTTAAAAAAAATGATGAGTTTGGAGAAAACCCTTAAAGCAATAGCTTTAATTTTAGGTATAAAATATGTGAGTCAAAATTAAAATGATGAAGAACTGTACTTTTTTTATTAAATAATTTTAAAAAAAAATCTAGATTTTTTTATTAAATTAAATCCATGAATAAAAGAAAAATGGGTGGGACTCGTGGGAGGTAGTTTGTTACTGTAGACTGAGTATCGAAATGAAACACTGTGTTACAATCAATTATCATTTTACATTTAAGTTGACCCATTATATTCCACAAAGAGTGAATATATGAAAAATGACAAGTCAGCAGTTTACCCTCTGCAGTTCGACAAGCGACTTGGCCATCCGCTCAATGAGTTTGTTCCATCGTTCCAACTCCTGCAGCAACACCACTGAGGTGGGGGAGACCGTTCCACCAAACTCGCGATGGATTTTATCGAGCTCAAACAATGCTGGGATCTTGTTCTATAATATTGTACAGGTTTTACCAAATGGTGAAAGTAATTGGGATGCATGGCTTGTGATGTGGGGGTTGAGAAATTCTCATGTGTGAGGTTTCAGCCTGTGCACCACTCATTGAATGATATGTGATTAATATTAATCATAGTGAGTTATTACATACTTTTGATGTTGGTGATAACAACACTATTATCAGTTTGGTAAACATGCCATATACACTAGAAGAATATATTATTATAGTTGCACAACCTGAAGAATTATATTTTTCATTAGAACACATATGTGAAGCATTTAACGTTAGTGATCTGAAAAATGGTTAAAAGAAATGTGTTTGCTCATTTTCCAAAAATGCTGTCCAGCGGTACCTGGATATCCTTGGCCACATTATTGATGAAATCATCTCTGCTGATCCCTCCCCCACTGTCCCCGGTCTGTGGCTGAAGATCAACCAGGTTCTCCCAGATGTTCCGAGCCGCCTGTGTGGACAGCACTGGTATTATGGACTTTATACTGGAGGAGATTATATAAGCCACGGTATATCAGCGGGAAGTATCAGCAGGTTGTTTAACAAATGTGCAATGGAAAAATTGCCACATGGGATGCAGGAAAATTTCGCTGGTTTCTTGATGGGTGATCGAAGACATTCTTCTTCATTTGATGAGTGATCAACAAATTAAAAGTTTTAAGATGCTGAAGCCATGAATTACCTGAGTATAATATCCAATCTCAGCATTGGGATGTAAACCAAACACTTCTGGTGTGTTGGTGAGAGGCAGCCCCTCAATCAACTCCACGTAACTGTCCTTGTTGCCTTCGTCTTCTGGAATTCTGGAATAAAGATTAATCATTTTTATATCACGAGCGAAAATTCTAATATACCATTGTGCTAACTAACTTAACTAGAAGAATAATCATGTATAAATTACTGGCTGTAATATAATGGATCAGAACACATGATGGTAGCATTCAGAAGGTTAGGAGTATAATATTAAAGTGTGTTTTAAGATTGTGACAACCAATATAAATCTTATCTGTAGTGTAGAATATGTAGGCCTAATCATGCAAAAACTGATAATGACAATTTTTTTTAAATATGGACTTCACCCGCCATTATACAAATGACCCAAATATTCAGTTATGCACCTGTAGTCGACATCTTCATTGTGGAAGAAGTGGAAAGGCTGGAAGGTGTCGAAGATAAAATCTCCAAAATACTCCTCCATGTAAGTAGTGAGCACTGGATCTGTCGAAGTTGTCAATCGCTCGACCTCCGTACTC
>CH002787.1:122472-142533 GCA_000149265.1 Ciona savignyi
ATGTCGGACATTCCATAGCCATTTTTAAGCACTTTGTTCATAGGGACTTAAAGGGCATTGGCTGTTTTCGTATTGGTTGTACTACAATAAATCACATTTCAATATTACACGCTTTATCACTATTTTGGCCAATGCACTTGACCATACTTATTTACACCTCTCAGTGATCTATCAGTTATTAATTTTTCTCCATGCTTTACATAAGTTGGAATACGTACAGAGAAATAAATTCATTGGGTTTAACAATGAATATCCTGTGCTCAATTACTACAGTTTAGGCAGTAGCTTCTAATGCTATACAAAGCGAGTATAGTAATATTGATGCCAACAATACCATACTGTAGTCACATGGATTCAAATGCACTCACCTCTCCAATGAGATACTTCAGCGACCCCCAAGGTATCTTCTCATCCCCAAGTTCATGAGCTTTGATCAGGTAGGTCTTCAGTATGTCCATGCAAACCTACAATTAGGTGGTTGTTTAAGGGAAATTTGTTTTTTTTTACGTTGTAGTTTTGGGAAAAGTATATTAAAACATAGGGATTTTGGTGTATTTGAACAACTTTTAAGAAAAAGAATCCTTTTGTAAAACACAAATACAGTTGATATTTACATTTATGGTCAGTCTTTAAAAAATACAAACTGACAATCGAATATAAAATATGTGAGAAAATAGGACATCGAGGACTTACTGTATGGTCTGACTCATTGAAATCATATGAAATGTTCCAACCAATTTTTCCATATTTTCTTCGCTCCTGGACGACAGCATGGAAGAAACTCAACACAAACACCAATGACCTGGCGAATACACAACATATTGAGAGTTATATGTAACCCACACAATAAAAACCATTGTAAACACAGTCATGGATGTTATAACACACGTTTTAAACTTGTTTGTGGAAATTAAATAATGAATATTAGCTGAGCTGTGATGGCAGGAATCTTACCAATTCACATCTATGTAAAATTGTTTAATTACAATTATTGTTGATTATTTCTTTGTTCCATTACAATCATTCACATTTGAATTAATGAACTGCTTCAGGTTACTTAAAAATTATATTTGTACTTATGGTAACTTAACATGGTAATTGAGAAAATATTCTAATAAAAAAGGCAGAATAAGAAATGGAAGAGGGGGAAATCCATAAATATATATATATATATATATATATATATGTATATATATATGTACCGGTATATCAATTTAAATAAAAACAGTTGCAGCTGTAAAGAAAATAAGATGGCACTGGTAGTCACCCCTGTATACATTGATTTTGGTAATATTTCGATTGGTTTGTAAATGCACAGTTTCCTGTTACAGAAATATAAAATTACCTGTAAGCAGGGTGAGGGCACTCTCCCAACATGGTGGCTGTGATCTTGTGGTAGGTGTTTCTCAGATTCAACTTCAAACCATTGGGTGGTTCAGTTACTACTTTGAGCGATCGTTGTAATATTCCGATTGGAAATTCTGGGATCGACTCGGTAGTCAACCAGAGTCTGGAACATTGTGGTTGTTAATATGATGAACAAACAAACTATTTTTATTGTTGTCACTTTTAGTTTCTTTGGATCAAAGCAAACAGATAAAAAATTAATTCTGAGCAAATTGTCTTATTTTAAAAACTTTTCTGTAACCAAGTTAATCTATAAAAAAGCAAGCAGCTGACACATACAGCATTAATTACTAATTTGGTTGAATAACGATTTAGGTCATGACAACCTACAAGCTGTTTCAATTTCAGAAACTCCATAGTTACATTGTACAAACAAAAAATGACAATCAGTGTGGTCAGATAATAATCCAATTCCATAATGGGTTATCCACCAAACTTAAAACAAAATTTTCCTTCCAAACCCACCCACCTAAAGTCTGGATGAGGTTTTTGTATTCTCTCCAATGCCTTCTCCAATTCCTTAAGCCATTTGACCAAGAGATGACAGTTCTGGAGCATAAGCCACTGGCCACGAGCAATAGCAGTTTCAAGAAGCTGTAAAGCTACTTTCTCCTGCCCTTGACCCATGGCAAGGAACTTCAATCGATTCCCCCCGAATCCAGATCTACAAATATTATATATTTAAATTAAAATGCAATTTTTTTTATTCTAATTTAAAGTGAAAACATATCAGCTATTGTTGTGACCTAGAAATAATTTTTGGCATTATTTCTTAACAGCATTGCACTTTTAAATGCATCTAGCCACATAAGGGGCCAAGGGCCGGTATGTATACCATACTTTTTAACCCATTTCCCATTTATGTAGTAACCTATTACTCTCATAGTATATTCGCACAGTTGTGCCTTTTAGAGACAAAATATAAATTAATTAATCTGCCAAACATCTCCCCGTATAAATGTCAATATATGTATAATTAAATAAAAATAAGGAGCTGCTACACAAAAACAAAATATTGAACCTCTCAGCAAGCTTCATGAGGTCGGACGCAGGGTCGGATCCGGGACTCAGGATGAACACGATGGGTGAGACCGGGGAGCTCTGCTCGTAGATCGACTCGAAGCTGATGATGGGAGGCTGCACGTATAGCTCACCCACTTTCGTGATCACATAATTCGTGATGGCGCGTATCACCCGATCAATGCGGAAGCATCTATGGGTTTAAATCTTTAATCGAAAGTATATTGAATGTTTTTACATCTAAACTAGCGAGTATCAACCATCCCACTAAACTTGTATTTGTCAAAAAAAAACTGTATACAATTAGCTTTTAAAAGTTACACACTACAGTGAATTAAATATTATCTGGAAAACATTTGATTAAGTATCAACATACAAAGGACAAAGAAGATATTTGTTAAAGTGTACCTGAGCAGACATAGTTTGTGGAAGTCGCTGACACCTTCCTTGTATTTCCCTGGTATGGGGATGATCTCAGGTGTGTCGTGATCGTACCAGTTCTTCCATGCCTCTTCCTGTCTCTGCACATCATCGGGAAGACTCTGGTAGACGTCAGGAAGGATGCGGGCGAGTTCCACGATGTCCTGCCATCCTTGATCGGGGATCCAGTCGTGAGGTTTCTTGCGACTGCATGGATATTTATGAATTTAAATATTTATCGGATTTTAAACAAAGAGAGCTGGTTTTGTTAAATACAGTGGTAAGTCATTTCAGTAAGGTCGAAGTATTATACATATCTTTATATAAAAACATATATTCATTAAAAACCATGGCTGAGAGGTATTTTAACACAAGTTACTTGACCAATGCCATTAAGTTGTGAAATTCCTGATTACCCAAGGTTTTAAAACACATTTTTTCACAACCTTGATATTTCGCTTCAATTTTCTGCATAAATTTTGCTTAAACAAATAAAGCTTTTAACACAAAAAAGGAGCTTGCCTGCTTTTTTCTAATGCAATGTTTCCCTTGTAGAAAAAGTCAAGTTCTTCTTGAGCAGTGTGGCCCTGGTCTTGTTCCAATTTTATCGTCATTTGGAAAGAGAAGAGCAGTTTGTGCTTCTCAAACAGACCTGTTTCAACCGAATAAAATTATGACGTGATGTAGTTTGAAAAGAGTTGAAAGCTTAAGCCCACTATGGGAAGAAATTATAATCAAACATTTCAAAGATCTAGTTTAAACATACCAATGTGAACTATTTGTAAAAAAACGTTTTCTTTGGAACTTTAATCATAGTGCACTTTTTATATTCCCGAATTTGAATGGTTTATTTGTTTATTTGTAATGTAAATCATTGACCCCACCTTCAGCAGTACTAACCTGTGCATGCATAGTTGTAGATGTTATGTGTGAGGGTGTCAATGATGTTCTTGAGTCTTTTGTGCAGGATGGAGTCTGGTAAACTCTTCCGGAGTGAGAAATCGAAGACGCCGAGGAAAGATGCGAGGGAGAACTGATACATGTTGTTGATCACTGCCATTTCAGAGAGGACAAAGAAGAGAATGGCACCTCTTCTTGCAGCTGGTCGGTATCTGGACATTTTATTATTTATTCACAGAACATTTTAACCACATGCTCCAGTAAAAATAAATATTTGGAGCCTGAACTGATATGTAGAAAGTATGAAATTCACCCAGGTGCATCAAAGCTTTTACATCATAAGTAATAAGCCTGCACAAGCTTACCCGTCTCTCAGCTTATCAATATCGGCTGATGTCTTGGCTGCCATTGCCAGTTTCTCAGTCACCTCAGTGGCTTTTGACTTTGTTTCATCGAGCGTTTCAATCAACTCCGTGTTGTCCAGCATGTTGCCTGAGTAAGAAGGTGTTGGAAATGATTTTTTTGCCAAAAATATTTCATATAGGTCTACAAGCCTTGTTTATAGGTTAATTTTACATACATGCAGGTATGGTATATATATCTGTTAAATGTGAACAAAAAGCAAATATGATTCAATAAAATCTGGAGAACTTAAAGTAGGTCAGAACCTTTGGAAGTGGCAAGTTCTCTGAGCAAGGAATCTTCCAAGTCTTTAAGCAACTTCTTGTTTTCCGATGTCTCCTGGATCAACCTCTCGCGCTGCTCTTCAAGCTCCTTGCGTTCGAACTTCACGATCACGGAGAGCAGTTGGTCTGATTGTGGAAATTAGTTGGAAACTTACTTTTATTTGGTTCTTCATTACAGTGAACAAGGTTGCATTAATATAATTTAAACAATGTCAAGTTTTATTTTTGTTTTTGGAAAAGGTTAAGGAATTCATGTAGCAATAGGTACCCTGTGCATAGAGTTAAATAGACGAATTTAATAAAATGAAATAGGATGTCACAATAGAATCATAAATAAAAAATAATTTATAACCCAAACAACAAAATTCTAAAATCTGCAGCAATTACCTTCCAATCCTTTCAAAGTGACAGTGTAGTTGATAATCATAGCTTTGCCGAAGACAGCTGGGGAATATCTTGGGTTCGACAGTTTGCTGGTGAGGTAGAGTTTGAAATTGGAGTCATAATCCACCTCCTTGTCACCTATGGATGCAGAGGTTTGATTAAACCGTCATGTAGCATGGTGCTTAAGTGGGTGTTTTGAGAAGTAATTTCTCACATGAGGCCAAGTCTACAACCACATTGGTCATTTGTGTAGCAACACACACTCACATGATTTACCAATATAACAAATTTCCTAACATTCCTGATCATGGGATAAAAGTAGAGATCATTATTGTCGATATACAATTTAAAAATATAAAATATATACATGTATAGAAAAAAACTAAAGAATTTTAACAAAAAAGGCACAAACCGAGTACAACGAATTCTCTTCCTTGGCCTCCTTTGACGTCCTTCTCCAGCACATTATCGATGACTGGGTCGATGTATTCATCCACATCCTTGAACAAGAAGGGGAAGCCGTACTTGATCGCAAGTTCAAGCTGCTTCAGAAAATCTGGACTGTTGAATGAAGATTCCTGTAGAAATGTAAAAGTATCATTTAGTGGCGACAGCTATGTATTGTAGAGTATGGTGAATTATGCATCTTACTCTATGTGTGGGAGTTTGCATCTTACTCTAATAAGATAAGTTCTATTGAAATATTCCACAAATAACATATAGTATACGAAAGTGAAAACCAACTACAGGAGAGTATCTATAAACCTTAAGATTGTTTTTCTCTTCCTTCTTCCGAATCCAACTGAGAGCTTGCTCCTGTGGATCGATACAGAGTGGAAATCGCGATGCCCGTGTGGTGAGGATGCCATTCTGGATGGACAGTTCATCCGGAGGTAAACCTGGGGGGATAACCATGAAAATTACATATTGTAACTACTTTTGTGTGAAACAATGTTTTAATCACTATTTTAGTTTATTTAGTTTCAATGCATTTACCTTCAGATCCCCACTTGCTAATCTCCACTTCATCAGTCAGCAAACTCTCCAGTCTGAATGGATCGGAGAGTGGAATTTTCCGCTGAGCCACGTTTTTAACCCAATCCTCATAAACCATACTGTTGCGGAACTCCCAGCTGAATGCTCCCTCGTAACTCAGGAAAGCTGATGAGATTAGACAATCCCCTAGCAACCTGTCAGCATGCAAGTCAGTTTAAATGAAATAAATACACTGCAATGGCTAAAAATTGTGATAAAAATATGCCTCAACTTGATTATGATCAAAGTCAAAAACTATTTATAAAAATATAATGCCAATTAAAGTCTAAATTTGATAAACAATTGTTCTTTAATATTGGTTTATCAATCAATGTTTTGATTAAAATTCCTAAAATCCAACATCAAGGGTTAAAAATCTCCATGCAAGATTAGTTAATAATTACACCAGACGAGTTTCACCTGACCCTCCTTTCCTTCAATTCTTGAAGCTCAATGTTCCAACGCACATTTTCCGATCCCAATCCGCTGATGAGTTTGTCAGCTGCTCTTAATCTCCTCTCCATGATCTCTGCTTCCTCCTGCAGCTGGCGTTGCTCTGCTATCGCCTGGAACAAACATCGTTGGAAATCAGGACAAGAAACATGATACATGTTAAAGTCTGATATTCTGACACAAATTTCTTATTTTAGAAAAATGCCAACGGGTGGTTGAGCTTGAAAGAACACACAGAAGTTGATGTTTATAATGTGCTGAACTATTAGCACGATAGTAGAATCCACCAAGTTTGTCCCGTCACTGATGTACATCTCAAAAACATCGCACCATGCTTGTTACAATAACTTTAATCCCCATATGTTGAGTCTCTGTTGCTTGTAGATCGTATATAATCGATTCACACATATAGAAAGTATGTGTGGTCATTGTGAAAAATGCCAACCCAAATATAGAGACAATTGATAAGTGACCAGAACTTGCAATTCTTTTCCACAGTAATCAAATTAACATCCATTAATTTAAGTAAAATATTATGTTTGGGACATCAAAATGGTTGTTTAGATCACAAACACCATGGTCTACACTGTAATAGTGTAATATAACTCATGCACATTAAGCAAGATATTTGTTTATTTAAAGAGCTACATAGGATACTTGTGTTGTAACTTTGCATCAACATATGCAAATAGGTAATTTTTCATTGAACACAACATATATTGTGAAAATAAGTTACTTCTCAAAATCTTGAACTGCATATCAGGGGAAACACAGGAACTAAAAAAGATCTACTATCCATCTATCAACCTGTTCATATTTTAACCCCAAAGCATTGAGTTCTTCAGACAGCGCTGCAAGTTCTTTGTTAATCTTGTCAAGTTCACGCTTCGATTGGTGATAATTCCTCTCCAATCGAGCCACCTGGTAAAGGCAGTTTTAATAATTTGTGGTAGCAGTCCGGAACATGGTGGTGTGTTGTGTAGTTTGAATACATAAATGCCAAACATACGTATTCATAAAAACCTAGATCCACTTACATTTTTATTTTTTCATCTATAAAGCAAATTAATAAGTTTATTAATATTGCTGTGTTTTATGATAAAACAAACAGTTTAGACAGTCGGACAAAAATTCCATTACAACTGCTTTATTATATATATAATTTTATGTAAATAAAGTAGTGACTAGATAACACAAGGAAAATATACATATGGTATCGTCATAGAGATATGGTTAAACAATGAATCTAATCCACAATCATACACAAAGTGGAATCAATAATTGTAATTAGCTTTCAACAACAATCTTGCCTTTTCTCGCTTTGGTTTAATCTCTCTAGCCACTTCACAATACCCCATGACTGCCTCGACGAACTTCATCATGCCGTGACCAGCCGTCGATATTCCCTTCATCTCAGGAAGACCCACGCCAAGAACTTTAAGGAATCCCTTAACCGTGCGTATCTGTGTGGAAAGTTACCAGGTAGTTAATATAGAAATTTAAGAAAAGTTCCTACAAATGTAGCAACTACAGGTGGTGTTGATAGTTGCACTGTATAATAAAACTTAACTCTTTCACTCCCGGCCAAATGCATTAATTTAAACATGCTGTCCCGCAGTGTTTTTTACAATTTTTGGTCATTTTCAAATTAGCACAGTTTTTCTCAAATTTATGCTATGATTTAATATTTAGTATGGTTGGAAAGATAATTTATCCCTCTTTTAAACAAACCGCACACCTAGAATCTACCTCCAATAAAGAATATATTATAAACTTTAGTGAACACCACTTTTTATGTAAAGAAAATTCTGCTCGACTTTGAAAATTTTGAGGTGCACTGACAAACGAAATACTCACTAATTATTGGTATGCCCAAATGATATGAAAATTGGAATGTAGATTGTCTAATAGTTTTTGTATTCAGGAAAATTTGAACTGTATTTGTATCTTCAGTAGTTTTTTTACTATTCCTAATTGAAATTTTCCTTTATTCTAACTATATTATGAAAAATTGAACCAAATCGCATTGAAGTTTTTAGTTTTGTAGAACTAAAATAGTAAAAAGTATAAATAAGAACAGTGAAGGAAGTGTAAAAAGGGCATACAAAAGCAAACAAACACAAATACTATATCCAATATTCTTCAAAGCAGGGCACACCGAACTAGCTAGTCTCGCCGCCTTTTTCTTTATCGTGCGCTCAGCAGGCCCAGCTGGATTCATGCTTTGGTGAACACGAAGCATAAACGCCTGCTGCGAAAACGTCACCAACGCTCTCCTTTTTTTCTCAACGGCACGAAATTCACAGAGAATGTAAAGAAAGACTTGCTTGACAAAAAGAGCTTCTCCGCAAGTTAACGCGACTCCTATTGGCTGAGTTAGTCACTTGTAAATTCGTGTAAAATCGATAGAAATAAGAGGCGAAGCCTTGAAAAAGAAAGGCTATCACTCCTCGCATTTTTAATATTTCTCCACGAAAATTACAGAGAATAAAATATAGGGTTTCCTTGATCGAATGAGCCATAGCTGAGGTCTCTACCATTACGCATTGCGGAGAAATCGTTTTTTAGATTTGCATCCATTTATGTACAGGCGGGATACCATGTTTTCCCACCAACTCGCCATATATGGCGAGTTGGGACGGAAAGAGTTAATAAAAGTAATTAATAAAAAAAAATTGTAGGTTTGATGTTACAGTTTCATTGTATATTGATACTACAATATAGACCTTGTTTTTTGATCTCCTGCTTTTCTTAAACTGCTGACAATTTCTCACCTGGTTCGAACCAATGCCGTCAACATCCATTTCCATCAAACTTTTCAAGAAGTTTCCTTCTGACATCATAGCTTTTGCTGTTTTCCATGAAATCTCACGATATCCTTTCATCACCAAGATGCACTCACATATCGTCTGCACCGCCTTAGGAGGTTTGGCAAATGACCTGGTGAATGTGGTGATGCATGTTAATTACTGATGTGGTATTAGCTGTCCTGTCATCCACACGATTTACATTCAGTCAGGCATCGTTTGCTCATAACATATTCATTCCAAGACAAGCTATTAATTATTCAGACAGTGCAGCCAAGTTATGTAAAGAATAGCATACATAAAATATCTAGAAAAGGATTGAGTAGTCATAGGTTTGAATCCAAGCTGGGTAAAAAACAAGAAAAAACCTTTTCTACAATGAGATTTGAATGAGGTTCACTGTTAAACATATTAAATCCCACATTCACCTGATCTCAGTGACGTCTGATTTGTCGAGATCTTGCAGTGCGAGTCGAGCTGCCTCCAACGCCGGCATCGCTTCTGCAAGAGATTCCTCTGCATCTTTCTTCTCCACTGCGATTATCTGGTGACGCAAGAATTTGATTCATTAAATCTCCTCGACCTAATTTAGCATGAGGTCTTATTATGCATTACAGATGTAATAACAAAAAGGCCCTCCAAATAAAAAATACTCTAAATAAAAAAATCTTGAATAAAAATTACTGTAAAGACTTTTTGAATTATTTTCCAAACCTTATTTTGCTCTTCTATTTCAGTAGCTTTTGCAGATGCAAGTTCCTTCTTTTCAGTTGCAGTTTGTGTTTTGATGGTGATGTCATTAAGTAGCGTTCGACATGCTTCTGTTTTCTCAGTAACAGCAACCTGGAAAGATGGGTATTTTGTTAATTAGTTCTTTGGAAGCTTTGTTGAGGGTGCATTGGAGCATTCTGTCTGGCAGATTTAAGCAGTTGAGGTCATGGTTTAACTCCAAATCACAAACGGGCAAAATACTGAACAGAAGTTTTACTAATCAAATGTATCAAATTGCATTTATAGCAAACACAAAACACACTGAATGTCCTTAACCACCTTCATTGTTATGATAAATTAGATAGATTTATACACTGATGGTACTGACCAGCAAGTCCAATAGAAAACATCACCTCAAACACTTGATGGACAAGCTACCACGGAGCCACAACATGCCAAATTAAATACATTTACATCGCGCATGTGGCAGGAATTATATTTTCAGGCAACTGGGACAAAGTTGCAAAGACAAGCGTACTTTCTGAACAGCGAGTTTCTTGTTCAATTCATTGAGTTGCTCAGTGGCTTCGGAAAGCTTTTGAAGCCCACCATCCAAGCGCTCACACATCTTCAAAATCTCCTGGTCCTTCTTTTCCAGCAATGAGTTGTAACTGGTGATGCGAATATACAAAATTAACTAAACACATCACAATTAAACTTATTTTAATTAAGTTATATCTTCTACAAAAACTGGTTTATGTAAAATATTTAAAACAAACTGAAACTTAAAATCATTGCATTCCTTAAAATTTCAATTTGCAAAAGTAAAAGAATCAAAATATGAATGCATATCAAATAGTTAACTTTATTGCAGTAAAAGCTATTGAATTAGGCAGTTTTTTTTTAAAACTCGTTTTGTTTGTCTCACCTTTATGGATGTAAACAACTATATCAACATTATGATAATTAAATCAAGCAACTGTTTAATACCTTATCACCGTATCTTTACTTTGATTACAAAAACGTGATTAAAATAATTTTATTACATTAATGAACAACCAGTTCATTCACCTGTTGATAAAATCTAGGTAGTTCTTGGGAGTCACGTAATTGTTTCTCCTCAATTTTTGTGCAAATAATTCGCTGTATTTTCCAACAGATTGGTGAGCGAATACTATGTGACCAACAACCTGTGGACACATGGAAGTAAATAAGAATTAAGGAGACTTGTTTCATACATTAGGGCTGCTTTGAATTCAATAAATAGTTTTAGATGTTTAAACAAGATTTAATGTTCTTTTTGTTCAACAATTTGGTGCATATGTGATGTTTATAGTCTATACACAGCATGTGTTCCTTAGTTGATGTCCAATGTGTCTACTAACCTGACGAACATGTCAACTATTAAACTCTGACTTGAGTCAATAGATTTATTAGGGAAGTTAAAGCATAAATACCAAATATTAAACTCAATGAAAGAGCTCCGTTAACATTGTCTTACCCTAAATTAAGGGGTTGTTTTACAACAGTTTTTTTGATAAAATGATGTTGACTTTCCTGGGTGCTTATAAAGAGACTTACTTGATCAACATGCTCCTCTGGTATCATCTGGTTTTCCCCCAGGAATGAGGTAGCAACAGCAAATAAGGCTTGTTCAGGCCACGGCATGAACCAATCTATTACTGTGTTGTTCACCATACCAGGAAAGTTACGACATCTATAGCAAGGTTAATAAATATTATTTCTTGATTTTTTTATGTTTTTACTGATAAAATATGTAACGAAAAAGTTCGAAAAAGGGTCAGCTTATTTAGATTTTATCTGCATTGTTTCTTCGTAATACTTAAAAGAAAACTACAGTGTTGCATTTGATTTTATACCTTAACAATTGCTTTTCAGTTCAAATAACGTACTTATCTGCATATCGGTTATTAATTTGCACCATATTATAAAAGTACATGCAAACGATCCTACCTCACACGTAGCTGGTCCCCCACAGGAGACATGGCGAGCACGATGTGCAAATTGTCCCGACATTTGCTTACAAAGTATTGCCATATCGACTCTTTTGCAGGACCAAATCTGCCAAAAAGGATCTTTGTTTTTTAAATATATATTTGACAAAATCAGTTTATCATTGCTTATATGGTTTAATATTCTACATATTATCTAGGTCATAAATCAATCTGGTGAGTAATATAACAAAATTAGACAAACATCCAAGCCTACCCATTCTTGGATGCCTCATCTCTCATTGATCCGATGATTCCCTCCTTCTCATCATCAGCGAACAACGCAGGAACCATCCCTGATGTGAGCATGTTGTTGATGAGCTCCAAGAATCCTTCCTCTGCTACATGGGAGTCAGTGAAGAGGAAAACTGTTTTCTTGTTCTCAATTCCCAGCTTGTTATACAGGACCTTTTAAATTAAGATCTTTTTAGCACAAGTAAATTTAAACATATTTCTTTCCAAATAATTAGTAACAATTTCTGCATTTCCATTTTCGAATTCAATGCTATTAGGGTGAATGAGAAATTGGTACATATTTCCATATTTTATTGCACAAATTATGTAACTCTTTAAGACCAGGTTTATTTGTTTTCAAAAGAGATTACTACAAACTATTTGAGTATTAGGTAAAATTTAGTTTTCAAAGTCACAAATCTTACCTTAAGATCCTCTCTAAATGCTGTCTCATCATATCCTCGACTCAGCGCAATTTCAAACACATCGCACCCAGCGGAGAATGAGGCTAATTTCGTCAAACTTTGCTTTCCAGAACCTCCCACACCAACCAATAAACTGTGGCCGTGGTCCATTCGTATAATCCGATGTATCCGGGTGAGATGGTCTGTTTGGGGAAAAATATAGCTTTGTTTAATGTTCGCATAGATAACATAACAAACACAGAATAATAAATAAAGAATCAAAAACAAGGTAAGTATGAAAGAAATTTTATGTCATTAATTAGTATTTTAGAGAAAATATTACAAATATAGCAGTATTATTATACTTTATAGCAGAATTGTTATAATTACAGCAGTATTAATACAATTATAGCATGCTTCACACAGGTGAACTTAATATTTTAGTCATGTGTTTTTATCCTTATTTTAATCTGCATGATATTCAACCTCTAAAATATCAATTTAGTTGTTAACATTCACTTAAAAGAAATAAGGTAAATTACCCAAAGCATCTTCAAATAACACAAGGTTCATTGCTGTGTGGTCTTCATTATATTCCTCAAGAATTTCTTGAAAGAGAGCCTTAGCAGCATCAAAATCTTGGACATCCTCATATAACCTTGGTTCTGATTCCTAAAATACAATACACAAGTGTTTTTATCAATGGCACCATACAGGTTCATCTTGAGTAAAGAAACAAAAGTAAGCTATTCACAAAAGAAAGCACAGTCGGACAATGGGTATGCGTAATCCAATAAATAAGTTTCTACGAAAAAAGTATTACCTGCAGAGCAGTACGATAGTCTCCGAATAGACAGGGATTTCTTGAAACAAATTCTTCAATTTTCGGGAAATTTTCTTCCACCAGTTTCTGTATGAGCACTTGCACAATTGTCTTGTCCTTTTGATCGATTAAACGATCGTGGAAAACGCGAAGACATTCATTTCTCCACAAACGAATGAAGTTTTCCAACTTTGGAAATCTCTCGGGGGTTGAGGTGCAGATTCCCTGGATATTTGAAAGTATGTTGTTTACAGTGGATAGTTTGACATTTGGGTTCATTTCAAAACATTTACTATTAAATACAGATTTTTTAAATTTGGTAAAATAATGTTTGGATTGCAGGATAATCTGATCGAAAGAAATCATTTTTATATTGAATTTTATATATAAAACATTTCAAAAACAAGTTCTAAATTAAATATTTAACTTCAATAAAACCCCACTGACCTGATACACTCTGGAGAGATCTCTGAGGTTGAAGATGTAATGGAACTTGGATGGAGTTGGAGGAAGATCGTTCACGATGTTCTTGTACAGCTCAAGTGTGCTCCTGGAAAGTAGTTTTTTATCATTGTTAAGTGGAAGGGCAAATTGCAAGTAAAAGATTATCGGGCATAGATACTAATCATTGGGTTCGTAAATTTAAATCTTGTCAGTATTCTTTTATTTTATCTTTTTCAAATATTTAATTTTGAATTTATATCCAAATCCAGTCAACTAACTGACCAGTTTAGCCAATACACTTAGCAGACTCAGCCTGCACAAATTGGATTGAACAAAAACTTAAGCAATGTCTCCATTGTATTTAACATATTGCAATAGACCCGGGAATCTTATAATGGTAATCTGAAAACTTTATATTATACATTGTCCAAAACATACGTGGTGACTTTGGTAACACAGCCTTGGATTTCCTCACTGAAAGGAATAGTATGGCCGTGCAATATGGAGTTGTATATCTTGAGCAGTGATTCTTGTGCCGGGAAAGTCATGTTGAAGACACTGAACAATGACAAAAATCGTGGATCCACCTGAGGATATGAAAAGCAAATTTAGATTACGTTTGGAAAGTATGAAAATAAAAAGCAACAGCCATAATTGTGTTATTAAAATTTAAATATTTTACCTTTTTTTTATTCTAAAATAAATATGTACTGCAATATTAACAACCACACACAGAGGTAACTTCCAATTGTTCCACATAGTTTTTACACCTCATAACATGACGGTTATATTGTTCATCTCACCTCATTCCTGCCACCTCCAGCTTTCCCCATTGCAGCCACATAACTGAGGTCCCTCAAATACTTGTAATACAACTCCTTCCCTCGATCGTACATCCCTCCCTTCTCCAGAAGAAGTTTCAACAAAGCAATTGGTTGCTGCGTGCCATACGTGTCGACCTGGATTTCAAAATTTAGTTGACAATCTTGATTTTAATATCATAATTTACTGTCATAAATAAGTTCATTGATGGTTAAAGTGTTAACAACCAAAAACATGTTGTTTTTATATTGTTTACTTTGTTTTAGTTAAATATCTGTATTTAAAAATCCACATCCACAAAATAACTGGGACATGAGCATGAACAATTGAATCTGCTGGGTAACCTTTTTAGGTGGATACAAAGACTCATAATATTGGTCAGAATCTTTGGGAAACAAGTAAAAACAACTTTCTATCCAAGTTCTTATAACCTGTGGCATATTCATGTCATCCATAAAGACCACCAATCGTTTTCCAGGTGGAGGCCCATATAGATCTTTGGTCCTCTTCTCCACATTTGCCTCCAAGTTTCTCTGCACGTCCATGGATGTTGTTCTGGATGAGAAGTTGATGTGGAGCATCAGGTGGGAGTCGGGATCCAATCCTCGCAGAAAGTTCTAGAAGGAAATGTTTAATTTATATTCCTCAGTATTATTGATTTAACATCGTCCTCGAAAAGAACTCCTACACAAATATTCAGACTTCAATATTGTCACAAACACTGTACCGGTACTTAATACCCAGTCTGGTTTTTCGTTATATATTATGTTACTGTTTTGAATAAAGATATTGAATATTACTGTAACTTAGTCGACATACTAGTTCACTAAATGAGATCAACATCTGTGGTAACCTTCCCAAAATGGTAAGAATAATTTTTTAGGGTATTAACTGTTAGTAATTTAGTGGCAATATCCAATTGAGATAAAACCATAAAAAGGAGTGTAATGTAAATTATTATTTTATGTCAAACATCGCATTTTTCCTCAGAATATTTGGTAGACTTGATTTTAGAATGATCATTTATTGGGATATAGCCAAAATAGTAGCAAGTTTTATTTCAAATTATTTAAACATTGACATTTAACCTGTATGGTTGCTGTTTTTGATGTTCCTGTCTCACCAACCAGTACAACTGGTCTTTTAATTGTGACCATGAGTTTAAGCAACCACGTCGTTCTTGTAGTGTCGATGGTAGGCACCAGAATCTGGTTGTATTTGAGCTCGGGGTCGTGCACATATTCTGGCACAATCTGGCTCCACGGCAACCAAGCATTCTCGGCGACGTCGAAGTGGTAGTCGAACAGGGACGGGTACTTGGTGGGAATCTCACCTGGTCGCGCTGGTGACTTCTCATCATCCTGGTGAAGAAAGCGAAATCAATAAATTCATGAATTTTCAAAACCAATTGTGTATTCTTGTGTAGGAATTGATGCTATGTTACACTTTACATTTCCACAACGGATATCAAACGAAATAAAGGTCAAATTTCAGGTGGGGTACAAAACTTAAATATAATCATTCTCTATTGCACTCTGCAGTTAATAAAGCTACAGTTCCATCTACTTAGTAAGAGTTTTGGTGAGACAAGATATATATTATATTGATGGTTTTAGCTTAATTATTTTTACTGTTTATATAACATTATTATTTAAAATATACCAAATTGAATGTTTTAAATTAATAAACAATAATACTAAATAGGAAATAAATTTGTTTGTGTGTTTAATATTTGATAACACTTTAAAATAGCCGCATAAAAGCTATGGGAGCAATAAAGAATAGAATAATAGGTCTAACCACAAAGGTTTGAAAACATAGACTGTTACAGTAGATTTTGGTAGATTAGGATTTTGTTTTCAGTCTTTCTGAAGGCTAGCTATTGTTTGGTTTCTGTGCCAAACCTTTTGGTTGATAATCTAATACACAAACATATGCGCCAACCACAACTAATACTCACATTGACACCAGTCATGGTTGCAAGCTTCTTGATGAATTCATCAAAAGTGGTCCGACCTTCTTCCACCAGCGTACCACCAACAGACCAGTACATTGACTCGAGGAAGATACATTCCAAAACCTGGTTAACAACATAGCTATTATGACACTCATATCAAACTGTAATTTCTTACTGTTTTGGCCAATAAATCTAGATTAGGATTTATCCTGATGTATTATTTATGAATATATTAAAAACTACCTAATTAATTTAAAATAAATAAAAGTAGTGAAGGGTATATCTTGATTAAAGATGCATGTGCTTTGTAAGAGATGAAATGCAATTTTTTTCTTTCCATTGCACCACCACAATGTAACCTGATTATGCTGTCTGTGTTTACTCAAGCATTCAGCAAACTTTCTTTTCAATCATTAATAAGAGAACAGCTTACAATGGTATATAAGAGAGCAGCTTACTGTGTTGACTTCACTTGATAAAAGTCTGGCAGAGGTGCATTGTTTTGAACAAGCCACACAGTTTAAAGTATAGGAAACATGCAGAAATATTTGAAAAGAATAAATTACAACCAGGAAATAAGAAATGACTCAACAACTCTCACTAAGCTGTGCAAACAACACATGGAACACATTCCTTTTGAGAATTTGGACATGTTTGGTGGAAAAAGAAGACATCTAGATTTTCAAAGAGTCTATAATGACCTAGTTTTATTAAAAAGAGGGGGGTTCTGTTATGAGCATAATGGACTGTTTAACTGGGTGTTGTTGGAATGTGGGTACAAAGTTAAGATGGTACAAGCTGCAGCTTATATAGATGAAGTTGTTGGTTATGGACCAGATTTTGATCATTTGGCCCTACTGGTAAGATAACATTAATTAACTTAAAACCTTATTCTGATTAAATGTATCTTTCAATAATGGTATCAAATGGATGTTTCTAAATTAAGGTCTCGAATAAATCTGGTTATGCAAGATCTGACCATAAGTAAAACAGATAAAAACCACAAAATGGTTTATATACATATATATGCAATGGTTTATATACAAAAGTAAATAAATATTTGATGTCAGTATAATTCTAAACTTTTATAATAAATTTTGCAATGACAGGAGTGTCCTAATTATTTATCCATACTACCATGTCCAGGTTACATGCTGTGATGGTAGCGAATGGTTAGCAGATGTCGGCTGGGGTGGGAATTCATTCACCCATCCACTCAAGTTTGAACTCACAACAGAACAAACACAACCTAATGGGGTGTACAGACTCCACAAACTGGATGATAATTTCATTGTGCTGCAGAAGAGAAAGAAAACACTCATCCAAATGGACAATGTGGAATGTAAGTGTCTTGTATTGTGCATTCTTGTGTGTATTATATAACACAAAGAATAGTTAGTCTCAAATAAATAAAATCCTAGTTTTTGTTTATTTGTTTGGTTATTCATTTATAAAAAATTTAGGCAACATCAGACAATTGCTAGCTATATTAAAAAAATTGACATTAAAATAATTACAAATTTAATCTATTTTAGTTAAAAAATTTATTTCAGAGGTAAAAAAGGCATTCTTAACTTTAAAGAACTTTTACTAATAGAGTGTAATGTATGCATTAAAGCAACTTCAATAATACTTTAACTTTGACAGGCTCAGTTAAAAAAGAGAAGAGTCCAATTGAGTGGGAATCAAAATACAAATTTGACTTGGTGCCACGAAAATGGGAGGATTTTAAAGAAATGTTCGACTATCAGCACGACTCTGAAGAGAGTTTCCTTAAGAATAACATGCTGTGTGCCAAGCAGCGTGACACTGGGAGCATTGTGGTTGTGGGATGGAGTGCGCATGAGAAGATATACATGGACCCCTTGACCGAAAAATATAAGTGGAAACGAAAACAAAGTGACCAAAATGAAGTGAAAAAGATTTTAAAGGATCATTTTCAAATTGACATTGACTTGCAGCCAAATTCAAAATATAAATTTGTCTAACAAAAATTTATGTTATTTCTATAGTTGCATGAATATAATTTCTATCCATATATAATTTTAGAACCAGATACAATTAAAACTATGGTTCAAACCAAGTTGACTGTTAATTAATGCAGCAGACTTGGCCAGGCTGGTCAAAAGCTTTTGGTGGTTGTAACTGGCATTAAAAACAGAATGTTCTAGATTTTTAAACCATTTAACACCACATATCCTAGGTAAATATTTATTATAACCATTTTTTTTCTTTACAGACAAGATAGCACTGATTTTCCTGTTTTTCACATTATCTCTTTTGTAAGGTCAATATATTAGGTTTTTTGAACAGTTGATAAACAAATATTTTTTATATTTGATTGTGCGGCATACTCAATCATTGAAGCCACTGTATAGATATGGATGTTCAAAAGTTTCTGGATCGAATCAAGTTTACTAAGCCTGTGGATAACGATCAAACAACACTGAAAGAACTTTCCTTTTGCCACTCTCTCAATGTCCCATTCGATAACGTGGACATGTTCGGAGGAGAAAGAAAAATCCTAAATTTGGAAAAAATCTACAAAAATATAGTGCTCGGTAACCGAGGAGGTTTTTGCTATGAAAACAATGGTTTGTTTCACTGGCTGCTTGTAAAATGTGGATTTGAAGTAGAAATGTTGCAAGGACAAGTTTATACAGGCGAAGGGTATGGTCCAAAATTCGATCACTTAATTTTGCTGGTAAGTGTGTTTTGTGAAGTGGAAACTGCAGAAAAATATTGGCAGACAACTTACCTTGTAGCATGATCTACATGGCAAGCTAACACTGTGACAAAGAACAAAATTATAAAAACATTTAGGCAATCGTCAAGCACAACTAACTTTATATAATAAATACTTTTTTGACAACAAATTACTTCCTCAACTCAAGGTAACTTGTAAAGACGGGACAAAATGGCTGACAGATGTTGGATTCGGTTTAAGTTGTTTTGAGATTTCAATTCGATTCGGAGATTCGAGAGAACAACAGCAAAGAAATGGCATCTACAGGATTATGCCAGGGGATGGAGAAAAGGAATTTATTCTTGAAAAAAAAGCTGAAACCACTCTCAATGAAAATGGTAAATTTATTTGGTAAATTGTTAGTGTGAAACGTAATTTTGTTTTGTCTTTTACAAAAAGTTGAATAATCAGAAATAACTGGTAATAATAAGAAAAGTCAACTAATAACCGTCTCCATAATCTTCGTATTTGATTTGCATTAACCCAGCAACAAAAATATTTCACAATTTCAATGAAAATTCTAAATTTCATTGGAAATTCAAAACAATCCTGTTTTATATAAAACAGACCAAATGTGTGGAGGCTGCTATGCTGATAAATTTGTATGTTGTGACGATCCCTGCAATAACTTCCATAGCCGAACCATCTTATTTAACAAGAAATTTTATGACAGAAACTACATCAACAGAAGAAAACAAATGGCGGCCATTATATAAGTTCGACGCAATACCAAGAAAATGGGAGGATTTTGAGAAAATGTGCGAATACTCGCAAGAATTCGAGGGTGGATTTCTGA
>CH002787.1:152514-179339 GCA_000149265.1 Ciona savignyi
GTTATTCTTTATGGGTGATAAAACAGTTTTACTGAAGACATGTGTTCAGACAGTTCTGTAAACTAATGCTTTGCTTGAGTACTTAGTAATCAACTCATTTCATTAAGTTTGATTATTAATTATAGCATTTTTGCCATTGGTTGACATGTGAAATTATTTGGGGGAATATTCCATCATTACAAATATAAATACTTGTTTAATAATTTAAAAAGCTACCATGCAGCTTCCTATTTTTTAAAGCACAATAAAAAGGGTATTTATATTTTACTGTATGTTAAATTATCCGTACTGCAATGTATTTGACTGTTTATTTTATTTAACATACAGCTTCCTATTTTATAGATTGTCATATTGCATTTTAAATGGAAAATATTTTCAGTGTTTAACCAAAACTGTATTTTGTACAAAAATCACTTTAATTGCTCAAAATAAAAAGTGTAAATAATTTGGTAGAAATGTGAAATAAATGTTGAAAAAGAGAAGTCAGACTACTTACCTGGTTTACATTAAGATTTGCCCACAATGTTTGGGCCCATTCTTCCCTTGCAACACTCTGTTCCTCATACAAGGCGTAGATCAATTCCAACCCCCTCATTTCGTTCTGCACTCGCACCAGGTTAGGGTAGGAAGTGATGGGGAGATCAAATAACTTCTCAGCATTTGTAAGCTCTTGTCTGAGCACAATATACATCCATGAGGGTGTATTTTTTTAAGACTCAAATGTAGTTGTACATGTTTTATATCTTAATTTAAATCATTTGAGCACAGAATACAAGGGGAATTGGCATTACAATTGAGAAATTGATATAAACATAGTGCCACAGCCATAAAATTTAATAGCATGCAATTACACAGAAGCTAGCATGCAGTTAAATTGAAAAAAAACTGGAGTACTGGTAGTTCTAAAGTGAATGACGGAACAAAATATACCTGTCGGCCTCATATTTCTGAAGATCTTTTCTAAACTGATTGAGTATTTTGAGACCATGCTCGAGATCTGATCCCACAGCCCCTGGACCTGACTCATGGAATGTATCAGCAAACGTTTCAAGTTCCGTCTTGAACTCAGTGATTTGCTCTTGGGTGATCTTCGTGAACTTAATCTTCACGCTTGTCAGACCGACATCCACGATCTAAAATAAGGTTAAAGTGGCATTTAAGCTAAGAGTATTGTAAATATTTATTAGTTTGAACTGTTATTTACAGCAGAGGTTTAAAAAATTAACCAATGAATAATGTCAATATTGTTTTACAGGGTCATTTTTTAGCGACATAAAAGTAAAATAAGACATGTGGAGCTATCAAGTTGATGTGATAGCCTATCACAGTCATTTATCAACTATAAAAAGAATTTTGCAGCCAATAGAGCCATAGGGTAACCAAGCTATCATTATTTTAAATAATAAAAAGACGTATTTGATGATTTGTTTAAAAAAGTTAAAAATTTTAAACAGTATTAAGTTTTATCACGTGCTATGATACAATGCTAAACGGCCTTAGAAAAAGAATAAAGATAGAGTAAAACACAACAAATGGTGAAACATGTCCGAACATCAACACACAACAGATAAGTGCAGGCACAAGATGAATGTGTGTGGAAATCCAGCGAGCAATAACAAATTAAATAATTGAAAGGGGAATACTTGATGCAGTAATTGGACAGTCTAAAGTGCCTGGGCAAACGATACATGGATTAAACAATCTTACCTTCGCGTTAAGAAACAAGTCATCCCATGTTTGTTTGATGGAAGCAACCAAATTTCTTTCTTCGTCAGAAAATTCAATTTTGTACATTCC
This sequence comes from Ciona savignyi, assembly GCA_000149265.1. NCBI lineage: Eukaryota > Metazoa > Chordata > Ascidiacea > Phlebobranchia > Cionidae > Ciona > Ciona savignyi. The sequence continues at coordinate 154,312 of CH002787.1, forward strand.
TATCGTCCGATACCTGATGCCAATGGCAATGGTAATTATTTCGGTTAAATAAGTTGTATTTTGTTTTAAGTCACTTAAAATAATTGTTTCTAGTTACATAAAGTTTAAAAAAAACAAAAAACATTTGGTCACTGCAGGATGTTCTGATGATTGTCTTTAACTCAATTTCCCTTGTTTAATATCTTATGATTCATAGCATATGCTGCTACCTTTCAATAATATCTCTTATTCTCATTTCCACATCCAAAGATATAGTTTTAGTGTTGGAAATGACTCCAAGAACAAATTTCAAGTCTTCCAAGCTGTCTGGACTCCGCTCAAGATCTTTTCCCATTTGGTTCTGAGAACAGATTGAAACAAAAAATTTAATTTTCTTTTATTGAATGTTAAATTATCGATACACTGGCAAGTGGCAATGTATGAGGCTGTTTTTCTTAATTACAAAAAAGAAAATAAATATGTCAATATATAATAAAAAAATTTCAATCTAATTGCAACAAAAAATTGAAGTTTTAAATATAGTGGGTTGTTGTGGGTGAGCTATGTATTTTGCGTATGTTAAAAAATTGATCTGCTTACCAGCATATCCCTTAACGAGAATAGATTTTCCTTGGCTGAGTCATTGAGCAGTTTTCCAAGTGACTGCACCCATTGCAGTGCATGTTCTTGTACAGTCATTGCTAGTGGGAGCAGGTTTAACCGCAGACATTGTTCATCCTGAGGAAATCAGTTAGGTGTTTTCACCAGTATTCTACCAACAAACCCATGTCTTATATATCCAGGATTGACCAGTTCCTTGAAGTGACATATGTGATTGCTTTTAGTAAAGTCACAGCAAAGGTCAGACACATAAACAACCACATGTCCTTTACATACCAATGTGTATTACTGAATTTGAAGAATTATGTTGCAAGCAGTTTAAGTAAAAAGCATAAAGCCATATAAAGACTAAAGATTAAAATGTTAAACATCACTTAACAATTGTTTAAATTTTGATGTATTAAAAAATATATAAGCAAGCTAACTAACCTTTGGAGTGGCTTGCAAAAATACGTCTTCAGCAATCTTGCTGTAGAATAACAGCTTATCATCATATGCAACACACGAGGGATTCTTGGCAGCAAATTTCTCCATAACAATCGTTTTTTCAAGCTTCCACAACGTTCGGTATCTTTTCCATTTCTCTGTGATGAAAGTTTAACATTAAAACAAGATGCTCTTTATTTTGATTGTCTAAATGTTTAAATTAAAATACAAAACAAAATTTGTTTACGTTACTAAAGGACTCACGCTGTCCAAGAAACTTGGAGAGATTCGATAATATCTTCTGCATATTTGATGAAATGGAAGAGAACAACTCAGCAATGCGTGGGTTGTGCATTATGTCTTGGAAGAAAGTGATGAGCATTGGTTCATCCTGTCCATCTGCTTGCTGTGCAGGAGTCTCAATACAAGTACCTGGGTTATATGGCAAAATCAGCAGTTTTCGGTTATTTTAAACATGTACAATTTAGGCTTTTGCATACACATTTTATAAAAATTTGTACAAAATAAATTGGTGATTGGTGGAGAACTGTGGCGTATTATCAAAAATTATCGTGTTTATATTATTTAATATATGGATTGTTAACAAAACTGTTGGAATTTACATTAACTAAATCATGTATCCGTTATATTGTGCTCTTCATTAAGAATTACCACAACAAGCCATTGTTTGGTGATGTAAAACTAGTCATAACGGTTAAGATGAAGCAATATGAATACAGGGTAACTATAAAGCACTTTTGCAGGTTCTGTGACCAACGTGACTAGCAAACCAGATCTTGCATCCCAAGATATTTCCACTCACCGGCCATCCATCTCACAAAGTGCTTGGTGCTCTCCACACAATCCCTCACGCACTGCACGGTCAACTTGTGCACCTCGTTCACTGCAGGGTGGAGGACAATCTCAGGGGTCGACAAGATGGTCTCGATCTGCATCAGCTGCTCATTACCCGTCACCGCTTTAAAATGAACACAAATGAAGAACATAACACAAACCAAAATATTACATAGCCTAGTTATCATATGTTATGAGCTTATGACATTATTTTAGATCTATTTTTTTATGGATTATTTTTTTGCAAGCCAGTCTTGGTCATAACTTATATTACATTAAGCTTGTCTAAATTCAATAAAATAAACGATCATGATTAAATTTGCAGAAAAAAAAGCTGATGTTACCATCATTGAAGCTTGTCATATTTCTAGTGACAAGTTCCGAGAGTGAATCAAACATCTGTTTCTCCCAATGCTCATAGTACCTGCAACCAGATGGAAGAAAAATATGTAGAATGCATTAGATGAAGTTTCACTATTCAGCACTTGCATAAATAAAAATTGTGCATGGATGTTCTCCTAAATTTTACTAAAAGTAATCATCTTAAATATATTGCAACACTAATCGGACAGAAGACCATATTTCGAAGATCGATAATAAAAAAGTTTGATATTTTATTGGCATGATTAATTTACATCAACATTAAAAAAAACACACACCATTGGTTAAGGTTAATTACCTGTGCAATCTTGGTGACTTCCCAGTGTTAGTATGAGCTACAAGGCCTTCCATCTTGGTAAGCAGTGGTCCAATTGCTCGGTATTTTCTACTGAGTGCTTCAAGATCTTTGGCACGTTCCATTTCAACATATTCAAAGAATTCCTGCAACAAAACATTTCTAATATATTGTTCAAACACAAAAGTAATAAATTTTGACAGAATAGTGAATACAGTAGATTAAAACAGCTAATTTTACTTTACTGTGGGATTTAGCTCACTAATAATATGGCCACTGAATAAATGTGGTGAAATTCTTAATATTGATCACCCTACTTACTATTACACAATTAATAAATCCATCCATATTCAAAATACTGTTTGCATTAAAACTCACAGTTACATTTTTGTTAAAAATATACAGCATTAGAACTGAGGGATTTCTAGAATACGACATCCTACAAACTTATGACATTCGCAGGATGTATTATGTCAATGACTTTGTCAAAGAAAGTAGTGATTGTCTAACTGATTTCAGTTATCACTAGTATATGAATGCATAGATGTGTTGTTTCAAGGTAGATGGGGAAATCAGCATTAAAGATTTGTTAAACGCAAGGCGTAAGTAATATCATTGGTAGTTTTGGCAAGTAACATGCAAATAGAAATCCCTCTATTTCTCACCTTAACACTGGGTAGATCACCGGAAGGTTTTGGTGGAATGCGTTTGAACAACTCAGCATTACGTATCATCTGTATCCTGCTGTCAATATCCTTGGAATTCTTCTGGATCTGGTTGACCAGGGATTCAAATTTGCCGATGGCGACATCGCATCTTGTGATGTAATCCTATTTGCAAGGTCAGTCCCAGTAAGCATAAATTATATTACTGATGGAACTTGATTTAAATATTAACAACAAGGTGCATTATGCTTTACCTGTATTCCAAGGGAGTTCCAGTTGAGTCTCTTGTAGCCAGGTTTAAGAACTCTCTTAAGTTCTCGTATGTGATCCTCCAATAGTTGGGCCTGTTAAAGTAGGGAATTAAAATCTTAAGATTATTGAGCAACTGATAAAGTTTTTAAGATTCTAATAAGGTTAACTACATGCTTAACAAATTAAAATTCTAATTAAAATCTTTTATAATCTTTTCAGGTCTGTTGTTCCATAAAAAGCTATAATATTTAGTTAAATTCGCAAGTAATTGTTTCATAATATTTAGGTTTTGAATCCTAATTACAAAGAATGGTATATAGAACTTAATGTTAATTATAACTGCAACTGGAGCTCACACGATACAACATACCTCAGCAGGATCCAGTGATGCCAGAAGAGTGTGGTATCTGTTCAACATGTGAGCTAACCCACTGATGTAGGAGAAATATTTATCTTCCTGCAGAGCAACATTCCGTGCGAGGTCGGGAACCATAAAGCCAAGCTGCTCCATGTATTTCGTTTCAGTTGTGATTTCCTGCAGTTCTGGAGCAAAGTTGACAACATACTGGATTCCTCCATTCTGCTTTCCTTCTGTGGGTCGTGATCAACATTTAATTGCATTTCTGGTTTAGGATACTTTTGTTTATCCCTGAAGATTGTTAAGTGACTGTTTGTACCACACAGGTGTTTTGCATAATCATAATTCCAAGTCTACCTAAGTTTATAATTAGTTTGCTTCACTTTAGTACGATTCATTTAAAATGGGAAAACATAAAATTACGGGCGGTAATTTTTTATAAAATAAACTATAATTATCAACAGGCTAATCCCACACAGCCTTAGCACAAGAACATGATATTTGACAATTACCAAGTAACTGATGACACCAGAATATAATATTTTCAACCAACAAGGAGTTTATAAACAATAGTATCGGTTATACTGAATATACCTGCAGTGAAGAAGTCATTGAGCTCATCATTTGATTCAATGTTTTCCATGTTAGCAGGTGTCTGTGGAGGCCCTGATGAACTGCCAGCTACAACAATAGTTAAAACTTTACATTGTTGAATTAAACTATTAAAGGAAGAAGCCATACAACCTCATTACAATTCACAACATTTTATTTTTCTTTTAATCTCTTTGAGCTAAATAATTAAACATTGAAAACAAAACTTCCTTTACAGAATGTCACTAAAATTTTAACTTTTCTTTAACTACAGAAAGTCAGTAAAATGGTTTTTAAAAAGGACGAAGAGCATAGAGTTCTGTTCAAAATGTACCGGTATTTCTAGAAAAAAAGTAATGATTTTACAAACAAATGTAGTTAAATAATTAATATGTAAATATCTTTTTATGTTATCCAATTTTTAATCATACACTTCTAGCTTTATTTTTTATCCTGGAAATATAAATCTCACCCAAGTTTTGGAAAAAAATATTTTATAGAAAAACCTTAGATCAATGGTTAAACATATACTGACCAGCTGGAGTAGTGGGTGGTAAGGGGTGCATGAGAAGATTCTTCTTGAGAAAACCAGGAAGTGCCCCATCCACGTACTCAATCCATTGTTGGTATTTGTTGTCCTCATAATCCTTCATTTGCCGAGCCACTGACAAGTATTTGGCTTTCGCCTGGATAATAAATAATTGGGGGCTGATTAATTAAAGTACCGGTAGTTTTAATGTGAAGAACATTATGTATGTGTCTTTTTAATAAGTATTTTAACAGATTGTTGAAAACGTATTCTAAATGTTTCATTGAAGGATTAGGTTAGGTTGTAGTACTATTTGGTTCTTAATATTTATCTGGATGTGCAAAAGATGTTTAAATATGTTCCATTAGCTAATCATATAACACTTTTCACTTATTTATTAGAGACCTATGTATAGACTGTATTTATAAAAAAAATATTAAAACATGATAAGATTGAAAACCCAATTTCGTTTTTAATTTTTTATGTCAACTCGTGATTTTATCGCATTAATTACGAATTGTCCAAGTAGAAATCCAAAATCAAAAATAGCATATTCCGTAGGAATAATAAAAATGGAAAATCAAAAAGTACAAAGTCTTACACTAATTCTAACATAAATGAAACAATAAAAACTCACAGATTTCCCCTGATCAGTCATGAGCATGTCATCCACACTTTGGAAGCGGATGATAGTGTGCTTCATCCTGTTGAAGAGAGATCGTTCCCATGAGATCGCTCCTGCCACTGGTGGCTGGTTCTTCGTCAGTGGAGGATCATGCATCGCTTGCAAGAAAAGTTTATTGATGATTTCAACCTGGAGAAAAAAAATTATTAATTCTGAGATGACCAAGAAACAAAATTACTTTAAAAGAAGCCTGATTTACCAAACTTACATGAAAGGAATTATGATCTAGGATAAAATCTTTTCGAAAAAGTATGATAAAATATTTTAGTGCCAAGTTCCTATTATTTAACTGCTTTTGAATGTTGTATATTCCAATTTGTCTTTAAAAACACAGAATGAACCAAATTATCATTGTTGAACAAACAAAACGTCTTACATTAGTTTGTATTTTAACACTGGAAATATTCAAGTAAAAGATAATTCATAAGAATGGTGTTTGGCACATAGTGCTGGGTATTGGTCAAAATGCTTCTGTACCTCTTTCATGTATTGCGCCAGAATGTCATTAAACTTTCTCATCATTTGGTTGTTGATGGCTTCTCTCGATCGGATGTGTTTAAACTTAAGCAGCATGTCAAATGCTCCTTCAGCTGATCGCAGCGATTTAAACGACTCGTCAATAAATCGTCTTGCTTCAACTGGAAAGCAATATTTTACAAAAATCAAAATTTGACACAAAAACCTTCTTACAAATATGAGTGTTGTAAAATGTTGCAAAATCTTCTTGTGTTTTTTAGGGCATACTTAGTTGTGTGAAGTGTTTTTAATATATTGTGCATGGAATTTGATTTCAAGAATGTTCTACCTTCTATTGCCTGCACCTCCCGTTCAAACCAGGTCATGACCGTTTTCCAGATTGTGGCCGATTTCAATTCAAATGGGTCAACCTTCACAGTTTCAATGGGGCCAACTAAACCATCCACACGCTTTAAAACATCTTCAATCCTCTTAGGATCTCCAGTGACTGCTTTTAACTCGGGTCCGAATATGTTATAGAATTCTTCAAGAACCTGTGTAGAGATAATGGATAGAAAACAAATTGATAAAGTAATAATTCATCGATTTGTTTTTTCCCTGCTATCTTGGCAGTTTAACATAAATCAATTAATTTATTGAAGAATATTGGTTATTGCTTGACAAATGTGGCCATAGTGATCATGGAAGGTTGTATGAAGTTTTGCTTTGATTTATAAGCAACTCATTCAGGTCATTCTCATTTTATTTAGACGGATGAAGAATGATATTTACAATACTAATAAAATCCTACCTGGGCCACATTATACAAGTTCTGGCAAATGCCAGCCATGTAGTCAGTGCGATCAAACAATCGCTTTCGGTCGAATTCCCATCGAGCATCTCGACCGGAAGCTTCTATCTTGGCTCTGACATCGAAATACGTTTCCTTCCATAATTCGAGCATCTGTCGAGCTTCTGAGGTCTTCACTTTCACCTGATGTTTCCCATGAAAAGAGTGAATGAATCCGCATGGTCAATATTTAAATGGATTTCTTTTCCACACCCTTTAGCAACTAAACAGTTTGTATCACACGGTAAATAACCATAGATAAATCTTTCAATGTGGACAACCACAAAAACTAGACAAATAATTCAATAAAACACTTTAACCCGGGGTTGATTTCTGTCAGTTAAAGTTGAAGTTAAAGTAGAAAAAAATGCTAAAGCTTTATTTGAAATAATACGAAGGAATATATGGCTACAATGCTGTGTACACTACCAGTAAAAAAATATTTACATGTACGGGTATGAGAGATTCTGTATTTTGTACATGGTTTAAACAATTCCAAAATGGCAAAGAATACATATATGCTTTTGAATTTATTTTAGGATTATAATTCATTACCTGCTCTGGAGTTTCTCTGTAAATAGTTCTGATGTTTATGACACGAGAAACTCGCTCAGCAAGTTCCCAAGCTATTCGCTCCATAAGCGGAACCATGCGCTCATCTTTGTTGTAATGCCTTCAATGGAATTATATGAGTGAATCGTGAATATTAGAACCAGCTGATCAAGGGGCAACTTGCATTTAAATTGACAACAGTCAGGGCTATTCTGCAGTCTAGCTGATGGGACAATGATAACTTTTTACATTTGCATAAACTGTAATGTATCAGTATGTGACATTTTGGAATTTAATCTAAACAATTTAAACATTAGACGCAATGTCTAACAAGACCACACTGATACCCCTGTATTTTCCACCTCTTTCTTTCTCTATGCCAACACAATATCTACAATGCTCAAACATAACATAAGTAGGCAGACAAAAATTCATAGTTCTAAGTATTAAGGTATGAACCTGGAAATGATCCAAACCATTCGTAATGCATTCATCATAGAAGGAATGGTTTCCACTACAGCATGGAATCCTGAACCTTGGGCGAGATGCTGTGTGGGAATAATATTGTAAGTTAGGCATCATATATTTGTAAACTAAGGTATTTTGCCTAAAAAGGCAAATACAAATGAAGTAAAATTTCTAAAACTATAAGAATTTGATACAAAAACAAGGGGAGATACACTGTAAGGCGATAAACTTAATTTAAAACTGAAAAATTCATGATGCTTTCTACATGGAGCGCTCACCTTAAAATGTCTCTCCAATGTGGTCAAAAAGCGCACATTGTCCTTGGCTTCCGTGTAATACTTGGCAAGTTCATCTCTGCTCATTTTGAAATTTGACAACGCTGTGGTGTCTGCTTTTTGCGCCAAGACATCCAACATTCTGGTGACTGTAGGCAGCTTTAATTGTTCACTCAGGGCACTTAAAGCTGCATTTCTTTCCCTCCAGAAATCTATTTCAGCTAAAGGTCCATTGCCCTGTAAATGTGTATATATCTTGTAAGCTCGAATTTTACCAGGGAAAATTAAATGGATTGATCAAAAGTACTCTTAATTGACCTATCATACACAAAACACCATAACAGCTCCAGCAACCTGCCAGAGTGAATGTAGAATTCTAACATAGCCATTTAATAGGATAAACCCGAGTGTTCTACCAAACCTCTTAATACAAAAAGTTTTACTTGAGGTTTCTTTTTTAGTTGTTGTTCAATGGCTGCTGAAATTTGTTGCTGCCAATTCCCGCAAGCAGTTTCTATATCCTCCATAAGACCAGGTCGTCGGGTGAGTTCTATCATGTCGCCTTCCAAGTTCAGATTCGGTATGTCAAGTCTAATTTCACCTAAAATTAACAAATACATAAGGTTAGAATAAGCACTTGCCACTTAAATTCTCATAAATGGGACAACAAACGTTGGTATTATACAGATTATTAAATTACCCCATACCCCCAGTTGGTTGTTGTGTATATTGCAGTGTGTATATTTAATAACTTTACTTTTTGAAATTTCTGTTTAAATTTATTGGAAGTCCATTTACTGCGTTGCCCCATGACACAACTGCACACCAAAAGGCAGAAGCTCACTGACAATCCAACCACAATAAATGAATCTCAAATGTATAATCTACAGTTGTGAAAACACAAAAACCATGTGTACCTTCCAACTGCTGACTTGTGCGCTGGATGTGTTTAACAAACTTTGAAAGACTCATCAGGAATTCATCTCTCATCATTGCCTTGCTTTGACTCTCATGGTGGATGTCATTCTCTCTGTGTATTGCAAGTAAAAATAGTTAAAATACAAATAAAATTCCTAAACTGTTATTCAAATACTATTTAGCTTGTGATCCAATCCACATGATGACACCTTTTATTGATTTGTGGTTACAAATATAAATAAGAAATAGTCAATGGACCTTGGGGTTTCTCCATTAGGTGTGTTTGTATTGTTTTGTTCCAGTTGTGGTGTTGGGGCAGCTGAGTTGAGAATCTCACCAGATTTGTGTTGACCGAATGAAAGAAGTGGTATAAACACCTTGGTGCATGGAAGAGATGTTAACTCACAACAATAATTTCATAAGAAGAATTAAATCGTCCTACGGGTTAGTCTGGTGGTTTAGTGCGCTGTCTTTCAGCCGAAGGGTTGTTGACATGTAACTAACCTGACGGTGGGCGTGAGGTGATCTGACGATTGCCCGTGTGTTAACCCCCTTGGTTTTCCCATTAAAGGGAATAAACATAAATATTCCATCCTATCCTATCCTAAACAGCTTAACAAATCAATAGTTTTTATTTGTTAGTATAATATGCGTCCTAATATATTTTAACAAATGAAGTTATATTTCTGTTACCTGAGCAATCATCTGCTCAAGCATCACCAGTGAATGAGCATTGAGCAGTCCAGTCTCAACATATGTTGAGAGGGTTGTGTTGGCCTCCTCGATATCATTTGGAACGGGTATCACACCACTAATATTGCGGAGAAAGTAGACGCATTGCTAAAACAATGGGAATTTCGTTAGTTTTTGTGTCATTATCTACTTTTTTGAATATTCACAATAAAAAGTTAAGTTATATGTTACCAATAAGCTGATTAACATTTGTATATACTTTAAGCCTACATGTTGCAGTCCGTGTATGTCTGTCTGTTCAAGTGACAATGATATGCAAAAATAACTTTCTGATATATTTTATTTGGTACTGTATTTTTGTAACAAATCAATTGAAAATCGTTTTTTTATCAGAAAAATGTTTTACTTTAATAGCAAGATCATTTTCCCACCTTGTCCATTTGTTCATCTGGTAAATGATTCTCTTGCACATACAACACTTGTCGTTGCACAACTTGGGTGATAATTTTCTAAAGAGAGACAATCGGTGAGACAACATATGTATCAAGGGGGAGGAAACAGGGTGTTATGATGATTTAGTATCTGGCAAGGCTAGTTAACTTGGTATATTATACAAACAGTGATTTAATTAGGCAGTAACTCTTTACTTATATTATAAAATATATAAACATTGAATTCTTGTTGCAATAGAAGAGGCAATGTATGCTTGATCACCAAGCTTGTTCCATTAAAGTAGTTTATTTTAATGATAACATAAAAAGCCTTGCCATTAAGTTATTAAAACCCACGGAATTTGCATCCAATATACTCAATTCACTGCACATACAGTATTTATTGGAAGCTCAACGGCAGCAACTTCTTCATTTTGTTCCTCAGCTCCGTTCGACTCCGGTGGAGCTTCTATCTGAGGTTGTTCTTCTGCAATCGAATTCACAGCTATATGTACAACGGAAAAAAACTACGAACAAGTACCAGTCAGATATTGGTAATGAATAGAATTTGCATTTGGATATTTTTAAACTACAATTCAAAAGAAGAAGTGCAAACAAAGCACAATTGTTACTGGATCAACCCTTCTTATCTTTGAATATCTGTACTGCTTGCTTGGAAGAATGGTATGAAAAAACATAAAAAAACCTTCAGTTTTATTTGCTGCATCTTCATCTCCATTGGTTGTTTCTGGATTGCGAGGTTTGTCGCTTGAGGAGGATCCAGCGTCTGACGCTATGTCTGGTATATCTGGTTCTGGGATTGTAAAAGCATAAATTTTATTGGTACCAAAAAAAATTAACACAATATATTGCATAAATACAAACCACTCATACTATAACTTATACCAAAAGCTTTGCTTATAACTTGTGAAGCGATTTTAGAGTTGTTCTGTCATATGCTTGCATGAAAATTATGATCGACACTTAAATCCCAATATTTTCAAATGATTTGTATAATATCAATGAATACGATCGTAAATACAATGGTAGTGTTCAGTGTGAGGTTTTCACAGTACCAACAACTGAATACTTTTTGCACACCTGATAGCAAATCTGTTAACCAGTTATCTGAGGCACATACAGCATTAGTCGTATCACCTACAGAACTATTGAAAACAAAGATAACTGACCACATTCGACCTCAACCTCTTCCATCTCCTCCACAGTGAGCGAGTAAAATAGAAGCGCCGATGTTCCCTCCTCATCCGAGGAGTCATTGAAGAAATGTTGAAGTTTTACCTCCTCCTCCCCTTCAAATCTCGACAGCATCTCCGTGAAAACCTTGAATGAAAAGCAGATGTTTAACACTAATTGCTGCACACTCTTTTATTCGAAATTCGTTTTATTATCTGTTTAATTGGTCGCTAAAACTAATTAAAAGATATGGACACTTATTCTTACCCAGCCCACAACATTAAAATTAATGCTAGTACTAACATTATTCTTAACGCTCTAATCTCCTAACGTGTAGTTACCATCCTGTTTCTCTCATTTTAAGTTTTACCCTTTGCAGTATGGTCTTGTGTGTGTACAACCGTAATAACAGCAAGGGGTAGCTGGATAATCCGTATTTACCTCATTGTCCTTAATATTCAAACCCAAACAAACTCGGTCTCTGATCCATTCGATTCGCGGATCGTCTAACGCCATCTTGACTACTTTCCGGCGATTTGATTTACTGATTATCCATACACCATTGCATTTTAGTAAATTATTCAGTAAACAGTGCCGTTAATAAGAGATTGACCTGCATTATACACAGTAAAGATGTTTAGTAATGGTAATAATGTTTCATACATGCATTTATAACCTAAAGATAAAAAACAAATAACTACAAGATTCTCTTTTGGTATAATACAAACAGACAAAATCACAAATTAAAAACTCGACAACTGAAAACAGAGCGACACTAGCAACCGCCGTTGTCATGAACTGGTAGTCTCAAAGCAGACACACATTATTTTAAAATCCGCATGCAAAATCATTAAATAATCAAAAAAGAAATAATACAACTAGTAAAGTAAAAAATAAAGAAATATTGCAAACAGTTGATTAGCTTTTGTCAGTGGATTATGCAGCTTAAATATAGATAGTAACTTAACAACATCTACAAACGTAATTAGGGCGGTAATGCAATTGGTAATAATTCCACCCATTCCCCTAGTTTTAAAATCAACATTTTAAGAATGGTTTCGGGATTCGTCTAAATTTCCGTATTCCATTGGTATCATTTTATATAGAACTTGGTGTGCGTAGCTGTAACGTTAACTCGGCCATACGACCGTTCAGTCGCCACAGGTAATTTTCCCGCAAAATGTATCTTGTGACGCAGAGCTTCCTGAGTGGTCTGACAGTGATAAATCCGATGCTTGTTCATGCTATGTTCCGTTAAGTTCCTTGGTAATAATTTCAATCAAACATTCAAACCGACTCGGGCTGAAAGCCGAAGTTACACTTTAATATAGGTTTAGTATAAGAATGCTTCTCTAAACGCGAAAAAATATTTGATTTATTCTGTAATTGACACGTAAAAAGTGAGCTTTTTATATTGTAAATCCAGCATTAGGAAGCCGATGTACCGACTTACATATGCACGCAAATGACACATATTTATCAAACTTCACATGATTGACACAATGAGCGATGTTTCGCTGTTCTTTGTGCCGCGTTAGAAGTTTTTTTGTTTTTCGCCTCGACCCGTAATCTATACGTAGCAAATTTAATTGTGGTGACGTTAGATATTAGAGTGTAAAAAATGATGGATTGAGTCCTTAATGCATACACAGATGTGCCATTTTCCTCTGGCCTGTCAATCATTTTCTCTGATCTGTCAACTTTTTTTGTCTTTTTCATCGGCTATAATCTCCGCACTGATATATCTAATCATTCCTACATTGGGAAATTTTTGCGAGTTAACTCCCATCGCTAACCCGGTTAAATTTGACGCACGCATTGCGTCATCACGGTTCAGTGATTATGCGGGTTTCCAATCGGGTTTTCCTAACTCGCTCGCGCATGGTAGGTTAACTCGCATTCGTTATTCATTTGGATACCAGCATCTTCAGGTAGGTTTTTAAGGCCGATGCACACTTACGGCGATGGCAAGCGATGAGAGCGATTATTTTGACGTCACGTCCTGTATCGCCGGCCTATCGCCCGCTATCGCCCGAGTAGAAACTTGTTCTAATCCATCGCTCGCATCGCTCTCATCGCCGAGGTTTGGCGGGAAATCTCAGAAAATTTCGCGCGTGCAAAAATGAATCAAGAAGAAAACTTGGGACATTTCGGAATATACCAGCACAGAGAAGTTAGATTTCAGCGAAATTTTAATTAAATTGGTACAAAACTACTCGGTTTTGTTCGTTACAGAAATTCTGGATATAAAAATAATGAGCTGAAACCTAATATTTGGATCAAAATTGCTGAAATGGATTAGACTGGTAAGTCACACTTAAATAATACAGTAGGTTTTATGTGCTTAGGCTAGATTGCCTTCTTGTTAACTTTAATTTATGTTTCCATTAGTGAATAACTACAAAAAAAGAAATGGAAATCCCTCTGAACCTGGTACCAGAAAGATAAATGTGCCACCAACACTGAAAAGCGTCTCTGCTGCATGCAGTCCAAAGAAAGGTGAGTTTATTATTAAATTTTGTCATTCCTGTCGGATCATCTTTGTCCAAAAGAGTAAGCTATGACATTTTCAACAGCAACAAGTGTTCTACATTCATATAGAGATAGCACACAATTTAGTAAGGTACCAGTATCGGAAAATATTTATTAACAGTATCGGTAAATATTTCTGCAACAGATTCTAAATGCTGACTGTAGGCTACTAATGCTAAAAGAATTGTAGGCCTAATGTATATAACAATACATTTTTAAAAAATTCACTTGACTTTTCAATATTTGTGGACAGTAGAGACATACCATCAGCTATGTCGGAATATGTGTCTAAGTTTAAGGTGTCATAAGAGTATAGTGTCGGTTTTTGGTAATACTGCCTACCGGTACTCAGGTTTTATATGACCTGTAGATAGACCTATTAATCTGAAAATTTAACTCATAAAATCCCTGTGTTTTGTAGAACATCATCAAATTTTTATTAGAATCTTGGTATGAGCACCTCCCTAATTTTTGGTAAAAATTTAAGAATCATGTGGCAATGAAAACATGACAGTGTTTGTAAATGATAAACCAATTGTACCTTAGGTACCTGTACAAAAAAAGAAGATTGTAGGATCCAATCAGCACACTACTTCACAAAAGGTGGGGTTCGATTCAATTAAAGATGCCATAACTACAAATGGACAGCTATTATCACATTTAATGGAGAAGAGCTGAAGACAAGACAACTATTTACTGTTATGTGATTTTGTTGCATAAAGGTTGAGCTTAATAGCCAACACAACAAAGTATGAAAAAAATTGCTAAGAATAGTAACTAAATTGATATATGGCATAGCAAGACCTTTCAGGTCCAAAAAAATCTCCAGAACTACAAAAATAAATCATCAGTTTCTTTTATTACAATCAAATCGACTGTGTATTCGCAGTGCTGACAAAAAAATTGGCTAAACTTTAATTATCATCGCAATTCCACATCCTATGTGCTTCAAGTAAAATTGAATTGTAATACTATAGCGTAATAACTTCGTGCATTTTGTGTATACATAACATATGTTACATTCTGTTCTGCATTATTTGTGTTTTGTTCTTGTGTGTTAAGAACTGTATTAAGCCAATGACTGACTTAATTTAAGACCTTATCATGTAAAAATTACTAAATCTGTCATTTTTTATGGTACTGTGACATTAGCTATAAGGATATTACATTGTTTTACTTCTTAATACACACAAGACCTTTAAATTCATGGGTACGTTTATTTTATATTTAAATCGAGTAAAATGGCTTTCTTGCCATGATACACTTTAAAATCACTTTGGAAATAGTTGGATAATGACTCATTGAGTTAACAGTTTCAGTATATCTGTTTGACCCCATTGTAATTTGTTATGGAGTTTTTTCTTCTGCACGCCATTTTCCAGAATTTTACGTTACCATTTTCACAATCTACCAGTTTGGTGGGCAATATTGTCTTTTAGCAGCAGGGCAGCTTTTTAAGTAGTTGTAGAAACACCGTGGAGCTTTCACATATTGTTCAACCTTTTCTGGCATAGCAACAATTGGTCTTCACATTTCACATTCCAGTATCTTCCTTTTCTATATGGGGTCCAATTATCAAAAATTGTTGGAAAGTTGCCTTGGTTATTCTAAAGTCCTTATTCCATCATTAAAGTGTAGCTCCTGTGCCAGGCTAAATTCTCCCATATTGGATAGATTTTGAAATATGGACTTAACCCAATGTTTCCTGATTCTGAAGACAAGTTGAACATTTGTTAGCTTTTAAATATATAAAAATTAAGTTCTGTAGAAATAATTAGATTAACCTATATGAAAATTACTTACTCCTTATTTGGTAAATGATAAGTAAACGGTATTAGTATAGCTGGTTCCTTTTTGCTAAAGGCATGATTACGAGGTCTTAATCATCTTCATCCAGTTGATCTACGTTAAAGTCTAGCCGTGTATCCATTTCTAAATTACTACAAGGCTAACAATACATTCGCACGTTACCCGCCAAAACTGGCAGGGTACCAGAAAAAGTATAGCGATGAAAGCGATTCATCGCTCTAAGTGTGAATGCCCTGAGCGATGATTTGTCGCCCGACATCGCTTTCACTTTATCGCCGTCGCCCGCATCGCTCTAAGTGTGCATCGGCCTTTAATGTTTCGTTTTGAGTTATGCTTGTGGGATGACGGAAGTGAAATTACTGTCATCATAACTATTATTTTTTTTTCTTTTTATACTTTATGTAGTGTGTTAAATTAGGAATATTTATAGCCCAACCTATAAAAAAATTTCCTTCATTTGTATAAACAAAATAACTGAAAACTTTTTGCGTGCAGACATTTTTTTGAGAATTGTACACAATTAGAAGATAAATTAACAAACACCAACTAAATGCGGGTTACATGAACGCTCCATGTAAATTGAACTGCTTAGCGTGTAAAGAGAGGGAATACCCACGATGCGAACTAAAGCGAGTTAACTCGCATCGCAAACCCGATCATGTAAATAGGCTTATTAAGCCTTATTAAGTTTGTTAATTTATCTTCGCTTTGGTTCGCATCGTGGGTATTCCCTCTCTTTACGCGCTAAGCAGTTCAATTTACATGGAGCGTTTATGTAACCCGCATTTAATTGTTGTTTGTTAATTAATCTTCTAATTTTGTACAATTTCAAAAAAATGTTGCACGAGCTACAATAAAAAAAATCTTCCGAGAGGGAGTTCAGATTGTTGGAGTGATTTTGGAATCTAAGTAGCTGGGGAAGTTCAGGCCCGATTCAGTGCCAGACATGATCATCTAGGCAAGCCAAGTAAAAAATCGCATTGATCGCAAAAGGGTTATACTTTTTACCTTAATGGGATAAACTATTTTTAATTCTAGGAACGATGTCACATTGAATTCATATGGTTTTATTTTCTTAACCACAAAAAGAGATGGTTACAGAATGCTTAATCAACTTTAGGACGAATTTTGCCATATATTTTGTTCACCGATCCGGGACTTAGTTTAACGTGCATTTAAAGGGTATTTTCAGCAAGCAATCAATGCTTGTAAGTGGGACAATTATATACCCCTTAGGTAAAGAAGCATTGGTTGTTATAACAAATACAATCAATCTTAAGAGGTGTTAACAGGAACAATATTTATGCATTATTAATGCTTTCTATTATTGTTTACATATACAAGCAGGTGATTTTTTAAACTATATATTTAACTTCACCCTAAAGCAAAATCACCCTAATTAAAAATATCTTTCATGTTCATAAACGAGAATATAAAACATTTGTATCGTTGATAAGTTAATAAAAATCTACTTAGTATAATTGCACTTTTTTAATAAATAAGATAAATCAACATTTTACACATAGTATTTAAATATTAAACAAAGTTACAAGCTTATTATTTTTCCTCAAACGGCCCCTCTAAAGCAATCGCCTCAATTTCAACTTTGGCTTGCTTGGGAAGACCTGCTGGGGCGAAACATGCCCTTGCTGGATACGGGGTTTTGAAATCTATGGAAACAATATAATGTCTGCTGGTTTAAAGCTTAGATATCTCACAAATCCGTATTGAATGTCATAAACTTAAATCCGACTGATTAGCTTGGTGGGTTAGTGTGTCGCCTTTCAGCCAAAAGTTTTCAGGTTAGAAACTGGTCGCTAGCTAGTCGGTTGTGGTCCTTGGGGAAGTGACTATTTCCTAACCCAGAGGGTTAATGGGTTCTACTAAATTGAAGGAACTTGTGAATCATACACAACACACTCTAATAGGTCCAGTAACCCGGTAGTGGGCGCGAGGTGATCTGACCATTGCCTGTGTATTAACCCCCTTTGTTTTTTCACTCATGGAGATAAACATGAATATCCTATCCTATCCTGAACATATATAGCCTACTGGATTTTTTGTTCGCTATGCTCATAGTTCAGTTGGCACTTATAGCAGTTTTCATTTATTTAGATAAAACTGATTATTTTGTTTTCTTGCTGGTACATTTCTGTGTTCACTGCTAACATTCAAGGTGAAGTTCATAGATAGCAAAAATATTTTTGTAGTGAATTTGTACTTACATTTCTCATAAATAGCATTAACCTTTGGAAAGTCATTCATATCTGCCAAAAGCACAGTTGTTTTCACCACTGTATAAACATTATTTGTATTTAAAATACAGTTGTCAAATTAATAAAAAAAACATTATTTAAGAAAAAAAGGAACAAATATTAATTTAAATGCATAGACCAAAATAATGTACCGTTGGAAAATTCCAGGTTTGCACTGGATAGTACATGTCCCATGTTTGTAAGAGCCTGTGATATAGAATGTAAAATTAGAAAATAGGTAAACTAATAAGGCTGCATAAATAACTAGTTGCAATAAATGGCCTGTCCCACATATTCTGGTAGTACATTAGATCTGATGCTTTCAACGAAAATCTCCCAACGAAAAGAAATCTAATTTTAAACTTTTTAGTGTAGTTTATTCCTCCTTCCCCTCATCAAATTAAACATTACAATATAAGTAAAAGAATATCAAAAATAAAAAATCGTCGTTCACTAAGTGAAAGACATCGTCGTTCGCTAAGTTATTTATCAGGATGCAATAGGTAAATGTGCTTACCTGCTCTGCTTGAGATTCAACATCTGGCCCCACAAGTTCTCCAGTGTTTGTATCAAGGCCAATTTGCCCAGAGATATACAATGTTCTGTCAACTTTAACAGCTTGACTAAAAACAAATATAAAGAATTACCATTAAAATGAAAAAAGGATATTCACACTTCTAAATACTTAAAGAGAATGGAGTATAGAGACCCAAAATTTACTCATTTATAGAAAAGATAACCCAAAATTTACCGACCTATAAGGACCGATTGCAGATGGCGCCTTTGCAGATTTGATAATAGACCGAACAATTTTTGATCCGCTCATATTTGCTTGCACTTTCTAAAGTAAGTGTAAAGCCTTTTTTTGAAAAATGGTTTAATTGCTGCTTAAAATGTTTAATATTAACTGATATCTACAGGAAAAAATGTTGTGTCATTAGATCGTAGTTTTGAAAGAATTTAAAAAAAATGGAAACACAAATAGTAAGTAAAACCATTCATTTCTTTAAATTTAAACCTTTAGGCACTGCACCAGGATCTAGTGGTTTTTGTTGAGATTCATGAGACTTCCAACCAATCATGAATAGCATTTGATAAGTGCAAGGTACTGTTTTGTCATCAGAATTACCATACATTGCTTCGTATATACCGGATGCAGCTAAGATAGTGTCTCGATTAAGAGGTTTAATGTTTACCCCACAATTGTTCTCTGCCATTCCCTTTAAATCATACATAACCTCAAACATGGAGGGGTAATTTACAACTAATTGATCAAAGTCTAATGTGACAAGCTTAAAACCAGCATTGTAAAGCAAATTGGCCAGCTGATGTCCTTGAATCATTGGAGATATGTGTGGAGCCATTCCTCCTTCTCTTTCCACTTCTGCTAACTGTAACGAACAGCGAAGTTCAAAAAGAGAGTCGGCACCAATCATCATGCCAATGAAACAACCATCAGGCTTTAAAATGCGTAGAACTTCTTTAAAACATTTCGGAAGATCATTAACCCAATGCAAACTCATGCTGCTAAGCACCATATCGAAAGTATCAGTGCGAAAAGGCAATGACTCTTCATTGAAATTGACTGAGTGTGTTGTAAGTTTTGGTTGACAAGGGTTGTTTAAATACGATTGTGATGTATCTCCTTGGAAGAGTAAATCAATTCCATCAAATTCTGAGAGTTCCTGTGAAATATATCCACGACCACAACCTAAATCTAATGCAAGTGGTGATGACTTCTTTACGTCTGACACTCGGTCTGTTACCAGCGCTGCTGCTTCAATTTTTAAGTATTCATATAGAGTTACATCGTCCAGCGTTGCAACCTTTTCTTTGTGTAGCCTCTTGCATTCATTGTTAAATACCTTGCGAGCAACATCGCCAGAAACATATCGTGTTTGCAATCGCGGTATCTGTACCGACACACAGTTCAGCAGCTTAACTGACGCGGATGTCAATCCATTCATGAGTTACTACACCGATAAGAAAACCTTTAAGAGAATTCAGGTGAAAGTTTCCAACCAACACCGGCAATAAACAGAGTATTTTATTTAATTTCGGCAGCAACAAATACAGCTGCCGACATACAGCTACCGACGGCAATACGGTTTTGTAACAACACACAATGGTAAATACACTATGTTAGTCAAAGTACTTAAACCCAACAACCGCAGGTGGATTTACAAAATAATATGACGGTCCTGTCACACTTTGATTATAGATATATTTCGCTGCATGCGTCAACGGTCTTCAGGCAACAAAAGAATGTTATACCAAAACTAGCCGCTAGCTAGTCGGTTGTATTTTAATTCGGGCTAGGCAGACCAGAGATATATAAACAATTTCTTGTTTATATATCTCCGGTCAGACAACGCCTGGATCCAGTGCATTAATAGTTGTACTAGTAGCAAATCCTCAATGATATATTACGTACTAGTCCAATAAATTGATGGATTTCTGCGTCGCCTTTCAGCCCCAAAGTTACAGATTCGAAACGGATCTCTAGCTGGTCGGTTGTGTCTTTGGGCAAGGCACTTACGGACATTGCCTGAATCCAGTGTATTGATGGGTTCTACCAAATTGAAGAAACGTCTTTATTTTAAACAACATATTACAATAGCTGCAGCAACACAACAGTGGGCGCGAGATTATTGGTACCCTAAGTATATGACTTTAAATTACATGAACGCGTGGTGAACGACTTGTTATACCAGACGAACCGTAGTTGATTTCTATGATATTTGTATCTCAGATTTCAAAATGTTTTTTATTACGGTTATTCCCCATATTTTTGGTTAATCCCCATTTTCATTTAACTAAATTGACAATAGACGAAAAAGCGAAAATAATACTTCGGCAGTACAAGTGAAGTGCCGGCTTAACAAGTATAATATGCTTAAGTTTTCAACATGAGTGTAGCAAATTACGGTGCCAGCTGCAAGGAACATTCTCAGATTCTTATTTCTGTACAATCGCATGGAAGTATATCTTCCGCAGAATTCGAAGAGGTTTTATCAAAAATAAGAAAATATGAACAAATTACGGTGGCTGATGCTGGGAGAACCATTAATGTTCGTTTTGAGGTAAATTAGGTTTCTTTGAGCCTGTCCCTATTGGAAAGTTCGTTTTCTGTGCGCCGGATTTTTGCTCCTACATTTTTAACCTAAATTTTGCGCCACGCCAGCAATTTTAATTTGCGCCACCACAAACGAAGTTGCATAATTTTCAAATAAAACTTTGAATTATAAAGCCTAAAGTATCAAAAATACTGACATAAATGAAAGGAGGTGTAATAACGCCACGCCAGCATGGTTTTTGAAGTTTACTGCGCTAATACCCGAAAAAGTAGTCTGTGCGCCGCGCCAGATATATCCGGCGTATCATACGAACTTTCCAGTAGGGGAGCATGGTATTGACACACAATGGTTAAACCTGATTAAATGGCTTAAACTATTAAAATCTTAGATTTATAGTAACTGTGTTATACAAATCTGTTGTATTTAGTCTTGGTAACCTAATGGTGAGCATACTATATTTTTTATTTTTGTGTTTTTATACCGTCACTTGCACAGATGATAAATGTGAGTTTAAAAATAAGCTCGTCTTGTCACAAAATTCCTTAACTGTGTAGGCTATTCTTCAGGTTAATGTCCCATCCAAGAACAGCGAGTGGGGATTTTTTCAACCTCATAGAAGAGTGATGGGACTCATTCTTATAGCCGGATGCTCCACTGCCATGGATATGGCGTTGCTCCATGAAATATTTCAAAAGAAGAAAGAAAATTTATCCAGTTTCATTTTTGATGCTCGGTGCTTTGTGTTTGGCACAGAACACGGTATCTATTTGTTCTTTTTTCTACTTTACTATAAATTTTATAAACACTGTGAATTGTAAAAAAAACTAAACCTTTTCATTTGAATATTTAACCGATCCTGTTACATTACTATAGTTGTTTTATACTTTTTTTGGTAGTTAAAAATGTATAAAATCTAATTTAGAATCCTGGACCTAACTGCAGTTCTTTTCTTAAACTAGCCACTGGTTACAAATGCTTTAAATCTTATTTGACATTATAAGCAGTCTAAGGCTTTAAAACATTTATTACATTTTTTGTTGATAAAAAATAAGCTAATGTTTGGAAGTTTTCTAAGATATGTTTCTAGATTTAATATTTTCCACAATGCGAGTATTATTGTTTACCAACCTAAAATTTAAGAAAGCACAATGCATGGGATCATTTATTTTTAATTAAAAAAAGGCAATATAATGGTATAACATTTATTCCATTATATTGGCTCTATTGGTTTAACCATCCTAATATTCAACAGTATCTATTGAATCATTAAATTGATCTCATTCTCATATTTCAGCACTGATCCAGCGAAGAAAAGGAGAAATGCTTCAATTTTCAGACATTAAAAGTTGGACGTCTTGCAACAAAGATATTGAAGAGTTTCTAACCTCTGTGTTCTATGTGCTGGAGTCAAAGAGATTGCAGATACTATCTGATAAGTCTGACAAGTAAGTGCAGAGTAAGGTGTAACTTACCTGAGCCTTGAGCAATATACAATTAGTGTACAGATGTATCAAGTCGCATGGCACAAAAAATTAATGTGTGTATAAATATTTTAGTGTCCAGCCCATCTTTATCACAGACATGTATAGAGCAAAGTCTCACGCTAAAAGACTATTTTAATTCTGCATTGATCATATATGGCATACTGAAATGACACCGTCTTCATTACTTATTATTTTGACTAGGAGTATCTTTAATCTGACAAATACTATGAAATTCTGATACTTACACTAATTAAAATGCATAATTTGTTCCACGCACTACCAGTAGATTCTGTTTTTATAGTTATATAAAAAGTTTTATATAGGTTGTAAAATCGTTTCATCAAAGAGTTTTTCGGTTTCAGGCCCCCTTTGCTAACTGCACCATTTGAGAAACAGCAATCATCATCATATGACAGTGAAAGTCGTAGTTACCGCAAGAAATGCAGCGGTCGGTGGAAGAAACATCTTGCTGATATCAGCTTGCTATCTGGATTGACACTTGATGCACTGCAGAACTATCACAGCGCACTTGATACTTTGGTGTCGCTGAATGATCAGGTGTGGGTAGGAGGTAAGTTAGTGGGGATATATACATAACAATCAACTTTAGTCTAACTTTTGGTTCTGATAAAAATTTATCCAAAAAAACGTTAGTGGTACCAAAAATTTTGGATGGTAAAATAATAGATGACAATTGATTAATTGTGATTAATTCCATGTGGTCCCATTTTTTAATTTAAAATTTCATTTTCATATTTACCAAAATGCGAACCTTTTTAAAATAGGTGCTTTAGAAGGGCTTTGTGTTACCAGTGCATTAGTCTGGTATTCCGGCGATAATGAAGCAAGTGTTGGTCCAACAGATCCTGCCTCTACAACCAAGCATGTATGTACAATGTGTTTTATTATAGGCATTAAGTTTAATAAAGTTTTTAAAACTTTTTTAAGAATTATTCCTTTTTAAATTGAGAAACTAAATTTAACTTAGTTTCGAGTAAATTAACTTTTTGTGGGTTGAGGTTTAACAATACAACATAGGGGAAATTTACCTTTTTTGATTACAGGCACTAGACCCGCGCAATCTTGTAGGTTCAAAACTATCGAGCACCGGTACTACTGCAAATCTATTGAAATATTGCATTCAAACACCAGAAGATTTTGTGGATCGATATAAAGAAGCTGTGATCAACTATAGTCGGGTAGGTGTGGAAAGCTTAGAGTTTGGCAGAATACAATTTGACTTAATATAACTAAACTTAATTTTTAAGAAATTGTTATAGACTCAGCCATTGGCTTAGTTTAAATATATGTTTTGAAATAGCAAATGATGAAAGAAGACGGTTAAATGTTTGAATTCTATGTTTGCAGGCAATACAAAACAAATAATTTATTGACTCTTTTTTTTATGAAAAAGTATTCCCACCCCCTTAAATGCACAATATACCAACACTAATGCTTCTCCCTGTATATCTCATGCAGTGTAAACATCTTGGTGTGATTGAGTTGGAGTCGTGCATCAAAGCCACCAAAGTGATGGCGATTATGAAAAAATCGATGGAAGCTTCCGAGTTCCTTCAGAATGCCGTCTACATCACGTTGAATGTCACTGATGACGAACGAATCACCAGGTAGTTAAACGATTTGTTGTATAAATGACAAAAACTTCACAACAAAACCTCTTTTTGTATGATTCTTGGCTATAATCCATACATACACAACAAATATAAATACATCATCAATTTTATCTATGATTATTGTGCTTTCTGTCATTTGCCAATTCCATATCTTTGATTGGATGACAGTTGACACCATAGATACAAGCATAACAGGGGTATAAGATTGTATTAAGTTTTACTGTATGACCTTACTCTAATAAAAACTAGCAATTTAATATTTATTCACATTTATAGTTGGCATAACTACATCAGTAATTTTATTTAATTC
Source organism: Ciona savignyi (assembly GCA_000149265.1). NCBI lineage: Eukaryota > Metazoa > Chordata > Ascidiacea > Phlebobranchia > Cionidae > Ciona > Ciona savignyi. Next base: position 178,887 of record CH002787.1, read on the forward strand.
CAGGTATAGTGTTGTAGCTGATTTGTATGGGGCAATAGAGTTTCATCGAAAGTCATCGTTCTATAAACGGGTCGCCGCCATGCAGTGCGTTGCTCCTCATTTAGAGAAGCCAAACTGGCAAAAAGTAAGATATTTTTGTCATTTTTATTTTATATTTGTTCCATATACTAGATGTTCAATGTTGGATTACAACAACTAAAAGTAATGTTGCATAACAATTAATGCGGGTTCTGGTAAATGAAATTCACTGTATGTCCATTGTTTCTACAGGTAATTAAAAATAAATTTTCAATTTCTTTTTGTAGGCTGTTCTTTTATTGAATCTGTTGGTTAAATTATCTTTTTGGGTAAAAAAACTATTTTAAAATAAAAAAAAAGATGAAGCAGTATTCAAATTAATCATATTTTGATTGATATCCCAGTGTAACAAACTCCTGCAACAAGCTCTAAATG
>CH002787.1:183768-213648 GCA_000149265.1 Ciona savignyi
ATGGTAACAAATTCGAGCAATTCCATTTAAAGCGACTTTATTTATTTTGAATCATGTTTAGACCGTTACGAAACAACCACAGTTTTTGTACAAGAATATCTCATGACTAAGTCAACATGTTCGAGCTAGTACAGTGTGGCAGTTATATTAGGTTACCTGCACAATACACAGGAATGCCTGCCAGATGGAGGGGTGAGGATAATGTTTAAACCAGTTACCCTTAGAAGAGTCTGCTCTGCCAGAGAAAAGCATGCAACCTGTATTGTGTGATAGAATCGCTACACAATATAAAAGATTTGTTTCAACGACTTTTAACCTGCATTTTAGATAGAAAATGGTCACCTTGTACTTGCTGACTTGGACCCCAACGAGAGCGTGAAACTAAAGTTGAACATCCCCACGTCCTCCATCGACAGCTCTTCAGCGGTAGATCACAAATCTTTGTCGCTGGATTCTGGTCAATCGAAGGTAGAAGTGCTCAGCAGTGAGGTTGTCATTCAGAACAAACTCAACGAAACGTTGTCTCTGGAATGGAGAAGTGGAGGCAAGTTGGACAGGAAAGATTCTCCTGTTTAAGCAAACTTGTTTGTCCATGTCTTGTTGCTCAGTACAGAGCCCCCACAGAATGCCAAAGCTATTGCATTGTGTATTTTTCCTAAATATTGGACTTTGTTGTAATTTAGTTAGACTTGTATGATATCATTGGGTCAGACAATGAGTAAGATGTATTTATAAAACATTCAAATTCTTTACCAAAGGTTTTATACAGTCTAGGGTTAAAGGTATAGAAATCAAGTTTTACAACTGTTATGTTTTCAATATACGCTACCTGAAGGTGTGGTTGGAGTGGTTGATTTATGTTAATTATTTTGCAGTGCAGCATAATTTGTTAGTTATACCTACTTAAAATTTTTCAGCGGGCATGGAGTTGCGGAAAGGTAAAATCAACATCTCAACTTGTGACTTGAGTGTGGCCAGCTTTGTAAACTTGGTCACTGCTCCTGTGCATTGGGGTAAGATTTTCAGCATCTTCTGTGTGTTTTGTCTTTTTGTGTGTTTTGAACTCAATTATGGACTGGAATTGAAAAAACATCACACATTCCTTAAACCTTGAAATTCCCCCGAGGCAATACAAATGCTGGTTTCATGTCAACATAACGTCATGTTGGACTAAAGAGTTTCTTTAGTTGAGTAATTTCACAAAAATTATACAAATTTAAGCTTTAGTGTAATTTTTTTATAGACATTATTTTATTTTTTTGGGAGGGTGGGGGGGGTTAGCGGCCTTGTCTGATTATAAGGAAATTTAATAATTTATTGCATTTATAGACGTGTTCAAATGACTATCATTTTGCCGTTTTTTCCCGTTTTTCAAATTTTTATCAAAGGTCCCTTTTCATGTTTTCATTGTGGAAACAAAAAATAAACAAAAACTAAACTTTAATTACATCATAGAGCGCCATAACCACGATTTGTTTAAAGTAATTAGCAAGCTTAGGATAATATTTCTGTGTTGTACTTGTTTTGTTTACCAGCATAATTTGCAGAGTTCATCGTTAATGGAGATAATATGACAGAGAGTCAGCAATACAACGTAGTTGTAGGAGAACCATACCCTGTCAACATTACTCTGAAAAACGTCACAGGTATATGTGGAACCCTATGGCTAAATGTCTTTGTGTGACTTGTATAGCATTGGGTAAAATAAACACTAAAAATTTAAATGATAAAATCCTGTGGTAATTAGCTGCATAGCTTAGTTTCTTTTTCCCAGCTACCCATGTTATTTCCACAAGTTTTTTGGCCGATATCTTATTAACGGTTTAACCCTAAAACCATTGAGATTATTCTTTTCCACAGAACTTACTATCAGCCATTTGGATGTCGAGTTAGAAATCTATCAAGATCAGGAAAATGGTTTCAGAGAATGGAACATGGCTGATAGTGTGATATGCGTTGGATGCCAAGGACAGTGTTTTAAAGAGGTAAAATTTGCTTTAATTTTTTTACTATTTTGGAAAGTTGTGTTTAGAAGGCCAACATTTTTAGTTATGTTTTTTTGCTGAGGAGTTTTAACATGAATATTAGTTTTTAAATGTACATAATCATTATGCCACAACAAGTGCTGCTATGACTGATTGAAACCATCAGTCGTTATTTGTAATCACAGGTTGCACCTGGGTCATCTGTTGATTTTGAAATCATCTTGGTCTTTCTGTTGATTGGTCAATATCACGTGAGGTTGCGACGAATGGCGGCTCACAGAGCAAGCATGGTGGAGAAGATGGGAGGTGAACTCAGAAGGACTTTGTCCAACCAATCCAACCCTGAGGTGTTAAGTTATCGGGAGTTTTCACCCAAAGTTGTTTTTACTGTGGGTTGCTGATTTGTTATGGTGAATTATGCAGTTGTAAGTGCAATCGGATTAATAAACTTTTAACAATGGTATATGTATTAATACTTTTTGGGTTACTGTAACCTGCTTCTTAGACAGTAATTTGGTTAGTTTTATCACAGCAATTAGAAGATTTTAGATTTGATCTATACCCTGACCACTCAAACTGATATGCATCCCCTGGCAATTGTTTAAAATGAAATGACAACAAAATACAACCGGACCCTTGGATACCTATTGCAAATTAATTATTCAGTTGGTACATGACTACTTTATTTTCATAATATTTGCTAAGTTACCACACCACTACACAGCTGAACTAAAAATGCTGATGTGAATCTCAACACATGCTGTTTTGAACTACCTTAAATGGGGTAAAATCCCGTATTAGTGATTACTATACTGAACTTAAATTACATGCATAGGGCATGATGTCCCCTTGCAGTCCATTGAAGTACATCTTCTCTTCATTTACTTCATAATCACGTCTACTGTCATAGTTTTTCGTTTGATTGCTCTTACCTAAAGGCAACCTTTTTTGGGGTACAAAGGAAGAATTTAGGTTTATAAAACATATGTAATTAAACTGTGTTTCCCCAACGTTAAGTAGAAACGCATTGCTATGATTTAGTAAATGAAAGTTCCACAAGAAAAGAGTAAATTTAGAAGTCTTAAAAATATGGAAGTTCCAGATTCACTCCAGTGTTGTTAAAGGTTCATGTTCTGGGATAAAATGCATGAAACCGATTGAAATGTAAATATTTCTGGAGCATAATGCATCTAAAACTAAGCTGCACTTAACAAATGTACTTAAAAATAATCTGAATAACCTTTATTTGCAGTAAAGCCACTTTAAACGATGGGAAGAAATGATCACAAAACACAGTGAAAAAAATAATCATTCTGAACAAATTCGATTTAGCGTGCGATAGAAAACACTGAAACACATGCAACAGGCTTAATTTGTTGCAGAAAAAAAATAAGATACAATGGAAAAAAAACAATACATTAAAAAAACACCATGCCATTTATGGTAGCAGCAAGACTATGATTTAACAAAGGTCATGGGTAAACAATAAATTGTTCAACTTATTTTGAATATGGAATGGAAAGTTTTAAATAAGTTTAATAGTGTGCTAGATTAAAAAAAACAGTCTTCTCTTGCAGAATTTGGAGGAAACAATTTTCAAGTCATTTAATAGAAACAAAATAGATATGGAAGTACGTGAGTTAACAATAATCAAGCTCAGATAGGACTTGTCAATTTAAAATGTAGAAACATTTCCAGCAGTTTTCTTTGCTCTGTCAATGCTGTTCGAACAGCAAGGAAGTTTCCAGAATACTTGAGATATTTGCAGAACGCATAGGCACCAACGGTGTTGCAAAGTATCTGGTTCTATTTGACACCGTCTAACCAGGAGGTGTCGAGATACTGAACGAGGGTCCGGATGTAGGACATCTCCTTCCTCGTGTTCTCGAAGATGATCCGAGGATCCTCTGACTCGCATCGCAGACAGTTTGGAGCCATAACCATCGCCAAGTTGCTGGCGTCCATTTTCGTGATCTTTGAGTTTTCAGGCTGAGCGAAGATCTATGGAAAGCACAAAGTTTAATGAGGTCACCTAATGTCATCATTTGAACTATGAAATGCTTCGCAATTAACACTTTGGTAATATTTTGATACCAGTAAAATTTATTTTGTGGCGACACTATCTGACTACAATTAAGAAGATGACAATTTTAGGTAATAAAAAAGGAGCTCTTTAAAGACAAGAGAATTGTCTGTTCCCCACAAAAAAAACACTCTGCAAAAAAAATCACCTGAAGGAATCGAATGAGGTAGGACAGACAGAGCCGATTGATCTCAGGCAAGCTATACACCACATTGATGGCAGCATCTGGGTCATTGAAGGTTTCCACACATGCGTCATAGAAGTCGGCTGGTATCAGTGGAGCTGCTAATTCTCTGTACCAAAGCTTAAGCAAGGAACCTGGCGATGTGTGGTCATTATTTAACTGATCAGCAGCATGCTATATGTATACTGTTTGGGATAACATACATCATCGACTAAAATTTTGTGTTACAATACAATTTGATATAAACATACAAGATATAATTACTTAATAATTTTTTACAGATTTTGTTACAATAATTCAACTGTTTAGGGAAATTATACATGGAAATAGATTTCCAAACATTTTATACTTTTAAACAACACTTGTTTTACAAACATAAAACCTAAAGTTAAATAACAGATAAGACATAAACCTGGCACATGAGGATCATGCAATTTTTCTGGAACATTCCACTGATCAATTTGCACCTTCAGCATATTCACCTCATCTATGTCACCTGGTACTCTAAAATGTATTTAATGATTAAATGACTCCATGAAAGTTCGTTTTTTATCGTAAGGAGAAACCATTACTCATCAATAGCAGTGATATCCATGACAACGCGGGTCACAATGCTTTACATATGAGTAATGCAGTTTTGCACTACTGACCTTTACCTTAAAATAGAAATTAATGGATTACCTAAAAATTCCTTCTGTACAATTCCCTCCCAACTTTAATACTTGCTCGGAAAGTGTGGTTTGGATCCATGGAAGTCTGTAGTTTGGAAACCTGTAGAAATTAACACAAAGAATTACTTTCCAAAACTGTACAATAAGAGAAACATGTTTAGTCACCAGGAATTAATTTTAGAAGTTAAAAAATATATTTAAGGCGATATTGACGGAAAAGCAAAATAGACCTGTATTAGCACACTTTGCCATTTTTATATAGCAATTTCAGCTGTGTCGTTATTACTTATCACAATAATTAATGGATTTAGTAAGAATTTTTAGCCTATTGGAGACTACAAACAAACTCTTAATATAAAACAATTGGTTGGTTCATCATAACTTTGGCCCAACATAAGCTGCATTTAGCTACTTTAAAACAATTGGTTGGTTCATCATAACTTTGGCCCCAACATAAGCTGCATTTAGCTGCATTACACTAAGTTGGGAAAGCAGCATCAAAATATCACAACTTGTGATTCGTAATCATTGGAACTTACTTTTCCAACTGTAGTTCCATGACCTCATCCAACGTGTTCCCGAACATGGATGGGTTGAAAATTGACCGCTGTGACTGGCCCACTTCATCAAGGGTGGGCTTCTTCTGGCCCTGGAAACAAATAAGTTTTTAACTTTTCATCTCAAGATTATCAGGAAAGGTTTTAAAAATATTGGATAAAATGGGCAATTCGAATTACAAACATCCAGTTATAGGAATATTTTAAGTATCCAGCAACCACTATGGCCATGGTTTTCCTGCACTTAAAAGCACTTGACTTCAATCTTAGTGCTCAACTCGCTCTACAGATATTTTTCTCTTAACTTTGTAATTTCATTCAACCAATGACCCTTTAGGTCCAGATTATGTCATAACAGAACAAATTACAGGGAATAAACGCTTAATCTTTCAACTTTGGTCTACTGGTAAAATTAGTGAACATAATTATAATTACTTAAGTATTTATGATGTACCCAACTACTACATTACGTCATACTGCACAATGCTTAGTTAATATTGACTATACAATTAATAAGTTGGTTCCTCTTACCCGTTTCGCGCCAGTTTGTATAATTTTCTCCAGTCTTTTGAAACTGACCTCGGCATAAACCGCAACATTAACGCCTGGAAAAACATTTAGTAAACAAGTAATTTTTTATACTGTAGTACAAAACAAGCTACTGTGTAAGGAACAGGTTATATAACCTGTAAAGAGGGTTCACATTTAACTCATCATCAAAATTAAGGATTCAAGAATAAAAATTTACATCCCAGAAAATCTAAAACATCAAAATTGCACAAGAAATTACAGAAAGCACTTTGAAAATGAATATTTTTGTGTAATTTCCCTAGAGTCACCATAACTGAATTTCAGTAGATTACACATGCTATTTATTAATCTTAATATGTTAGTAAAATATATATATCGGTACTTAAGACAACAAAAAAATTGCCACACACCTGTTATTTCCTGTGAATCAAGATGAGTGCAAATGTATCCTTCTAGATATGAATAAAATTTGGTGGATGGTGGGAAAAACGCTAGACACATCGCGAGTAATTCAAAACCGCGTTCCATGGATTCTGGTTTTGGATTGCCAGTCGTTTGTCGGCATAATTGAATGTATATCTCGTCTCTCAGACCTGGGATATAAAATATAACACTTACATGTTTGAATTAAAAAAGTAAATCAATCAAAGAACATCCTTTTCTTTACAGTAATATAGGTCATAAAATAACATAATAATTTGTAAACCTGTTCCTTGCCATCCTTTTGTTATAACCTCCAAGGCAATCTCAGGTTTCTCAGCCTTTTTCACCTTCTTGTCCCCCATGTACGCCTGGATCAGTTTAAATGTTTCACATGCGTCCTTCTTTGTCTAAGAAATAAACACAATTGTTTGTTAGGAATGAGTGGATTCCAATACTATTACAACACAGTAAACATTGATCAATTACCTCTAAATAGCACTTAAACAAATACGTTGATAACTAACATATTAATTAGTGGGGGAAAAAAAAACGACATAGCATTTGTTGTACTGTACACTGTTTGTTGTTAAAAATTCAACAATTGTCAACACAATTTGATTGATGTTAATACAAGTGATTGACTTACTACTGCATTAACTTGTATTTCCCTTAGTATATAAGAGTATCTGTTGTAACAATACTAGACATATCGTTTTCTTTGTACAATTTTGTCAACTCTTATTTATGCCATTTTTCTGTAATTATGTTTAATTTTGAAAGAAACAACAAACTATTAAGTCATAAGGAATAAGACGATACACATATTAACAATATTTACATGCTTGTCTTTTGTCATGATCATTGGTTTTTTGATGGTGTCTCTGGTCCAAGATAGCATGGTGTGAATGGTTATTTTCTTACGCAGCAACCCACGCTTGTGGACGTTGAGATTGGATTTGGCGAACGATTCCATGTTGGACACCTCTGAAGGACGCTTCTTAGACGAACGAAAATCTAGAGGAAAAGATTAGTTTACAATTTTTTTATAATGTAATTTCAAATTATTAAACAAATAATGGATTGAATGAAATTTGGATTTAACATACTGGTTTAAAAAATGTGTTCACCTTTTTTAGCTGGGGCATTGTGCTGTGGGAAGCTTTGGCTTTTCGACAGCACTGACGTTCTGTCACCGTCGGTTCGTTCGACTGATGTTTTGTCGCTTCGTAAAGGTACGTCCCTGTCGTTGACGGCGTCATGCGATTTTGACCGCGAATGCATTAGAGGGCTATGGGGGGAGCCGAGTTCGGGCATGGTTGCGTTTAGTGGGGAAACATCGTCGGCAAACTCGTTATCTTGCAAAAGTTTCGGTAGTTTTGGTCTTGTTTCGGACGAGTCTAATGAACCGTGGCCGTCGGATGTTACAGAGGAGCAGTTGTTCGTATCTTCCGCCAGGTTGGCACGCATCGGGAGAGTAACGTTTTCATACGTTGGATTTGACCTCGAAAAACTTGTACCAGTACCTTGTTCTGTATTACCAGTTGCCGATATCTAAAACATGCATCATTACGCTCATATTTTCTCAGTCCCAAATTCTAATGTTTTATCCAACCTACCTGGGAATCAGTTGATCTTCTTGCTTTACCTCCAGATGCACGATGTCTCCTTTTGTGGATATCCTGCGCTCTCTGACTGGCAGATAAATTATCACTGTCACTACTGGTCGATTCATTCCTGTGTAGAATAATCAGTATTTTGTAAACGAGGATTGAGATATAGACATAATGCTACCCTTGAACAAATCCATACTGTTTGACACAGTAGGCACTACAAATATAAATGTTAAGACAAAGAACACCTACAGCATTAGCACCCACACACAGACATGTAAGACTTTATTAGGTGTTTAATTTAGGATTACAGAAAAGAACAGGAAGTGGACTAAATTATTCTCAATAAAAACAGCGGTACCTTGCTACATATTTCCCGCTGTTAGTTCTAGATCCGGTTGTTCTCCTGCAATCAAACAATGCATTTTGAGGTTTAGTTGTATGAATACAATTGCCAAACTGTAACAAGTTGGGATGCCATAAGAAATGACATGTATAGTGTATGAATCAGCTATGTGGGCAATGTAGAGTTCTGTGGTTAAATTGAATTGGACCGGTTATTTATAGCTCTACCAGACAGCTTTGTAGATTCTCGATACAGAGAAGTCATTTACAGGAAGTAAGTGCACGACATATAGCCTTTTTGGACAATTCATGATTTCATGAATTGAATCAAAAGAGGAAACAACATTCAATTTTAGGACACCCCTTAAGAGCTGACATTTAATGGCATTAAAAATAGATAGAAATTTTTTTTTTAATAAATCGAATATATGTATATAAAATATGAAAAACTGCTATCACAATACAAACCTGTGTTTAACTATTTTAACGTCCTCTCTTTTTCTGCTATCTTGCGAGGTTTGCTGCTTAATAGTTTGCAGCTTGGCTAGTGGGACAATGTCAGCATCCACTGGCCTGTGCCATACTGTCTTTTGCAGGCTTGCATTGAAGTAATAAAACCGGGAGCTTTTCTGGTCATACAGCTCCCACCTATAACAAAAATAACAAAATTAGGTAAGAACCAACTTCTGAATGTGATTGTTAGAAGTAGCAAATACCGATATTTAGAATTGATTAAATATTTTATTTATCATTCCTTAATTAGCCCTATTTCCTAAAATCTACTAGGCCTACCGGTTGTGATTAACAGTTTTGTGCCAAAATCTAAATGACAATTAAAATCTCAAAGAAGGGGTGCAGGACTTACCATTGGTCATCGGTAGAGTGCTTAATACTGACATCTGGTGGAGGCTCCCACAAACACTCCCCAGAAACAAGGTTGGCATACATCCTCTCCTTTGTCCGTGGCTCCACAATCTCAACCCATTCCAATCTAATCACAGTAAATACCTTGATATTATGACACGTAACATATATATTATTAAAATCTTTCACATTTCAATTTTATAAATTAACATTGCAGCATGTAATATAGGCTACATTACTGTACACTTTTGCCCGATATAATCTATAGCCTGTTTACACACCAGAAGCATTTAAGCATTTTAACATCAAGATATTATATATATGTGCTGCCCAAATGCATCATCACTACCTCTTATTCGTGTATTACCATCTGTATTATATATTTAGATATTTAAATACATATATATATATATATATATATATCCATTAGCATAATTTAATGCCAAATAAGTCAATGTGGTGTGGTGTGATGCCATAGTGTTTGATAGTCTTTACAGAAATTGTTTCACACAGCGGCATAAATATACTACAGTCTACAATACTACCAAATATGACACAACATGACAATTTAGAAGATGTGCACTGCAGCAAAATAAAATAACTTACCCCAATACCATCATGCCTGGTTAGGCGATGTGATACAAATCCAGTTTAATGCTTTCTACAAGAAACAAATATACTAATCTACTTTAAACATGTGTAATAAAATAACAGATCTGAAAAATAAAGAGTTTAAGTTATAATAACTTACACTCTTACAGTATACACTACGCAGCAATCAATTAACATCTGTATCTTAGAAGCACTTCCTTTTAAAACATCTTACTGCTTATGTAAATATGGGTAAGGAGGCTTCAAAGGAGCTAAAATACATGTAGTCAGAGATAGTCACAGACATGATGTTCCCAACTAGCAAATTAACTCAAACAAAAACAAAACGTATGAGCAAGCACCAAGCTTCTGCAAATAAACGAGTGTTGGTTTGAACGGGTATAGCGTCACTTCAGGCGACTTCCTGCCCACAGACTTTTAGAGGATGAGTGGTAATCTGCAGCGACTGAATCAAGCTGCTGACCCAGTGAAAATGCGAAATGTTTCATGAATGCTTCCTCGCGATATATAAGTGATAAACAAATCCGTTCTGTGGAGTGTACTCGTTTCTGGAACGCGACCAAATTCTCCTCGCCTTTGTTTTGTGTAAGGACCGAATCGTTTTTTTTATAATAAATAGGCGCGCTAACAAGCAACTCGTAGTAATGCCAGAGAGAAAGAAGGAGAGCTAACACGCAATTAAAATTCCACACACACAAACATTAGCACTTAAAATAAGCGAGGCGTTGTCTGCAACACAGACAGGGGAATAAATACTAGGTACCTTTCTTCGGAGATATAACAACAGACATCTGTCATAAACGCTCGTTGCACTGTGGGAATTGAAATAATACAGTGTGCGCCTGACTTAACCACTGCCAATATATATAACCGTCTTAATAGAACAATCAAAAGAGATGTCGATAATTTTTTGTATCCGAGGAACAAACCTCCGTTCAAAGCTGGTTTTGCTTGTTCAACGCTTCATTTACATGAAAATCATTACCGTTCCCACTTGTGTAAGTCAATCAAACATACCTTCCATGGTATACCGAACCAGGATCAGGCGCGCAACCGCGATTTTCGTCCTGGAACCATAGCTGCGCTTAGCACACACTACGTCACATCTGTTATCGTAAATAACTGATATTTCGAATAAACAACACATCATCAGGTAGTAGTGATCCAAGTACACAAAAACCAGTTTGTTTCGGCATTTTAGAATAGAGAATATTTTTTTTCGCAACAATAAAAATGAATTAAAATTATTTTTCTACAACTGTACATTACTTATCTACTACGAGAATCTACTCCTATTGGTCGATAAAAAAACACCATTTATGCAAACGGCTCAATAACAAGCGATAAAACTAAAACAGGTCGACCACCGAATGGAAACGGAGTCTGATAAGATGCGACCTTTATATGCAACCAACATGAGTTGCAACGATAAAGTGATTCACGCGTTTCGGTAGAAATAAGCTGACAGAATGAACATATTTAAATGACCCGTGTTGTTATTTAGAATTGCGACATTCAAATTTCGAGCTAATAACTGTCTATGTAAATACAAAACTAATTAAGATTTAAGCACGACGCAGAGTAAAGTAATTACCGTTGGTAAGCACGATTAATTAAATCAATTGGAAATTGCATTCGGAAACAAAGAATACAAAACAACGTAAATTAGTAGATGTGCCAGCGGAACAAAGTTAGACACACACAACGGAAATAGACCGGTACTAAAACTGCACATAGCTAATAAGTTTATAGTCGACATGACAGATCGTACATTACCACTAACCAAGAGGGAAGGGCCCAATTTGACACAAGGTTGTAAAACGCCGTGATTTGTCGAATTACGGCAACATTATCCACTGTGTTTCCATATTCGACGAGCCATCGGTAAGTTGAATTGTCCTCGAAATTGGCAAATAGTTTGTCGATCATTCATTACCTATTACGTCTATACACAGAGGACCGCGGCACATTAGTGTTTCGAACGATCTGACGGATGAGTGATTAATAAACCCGCAAAATCTTGGCTGGATCTTCCACACAAACGGCTTGGAACTCATTTCACCCTTTATTGATTGGAGATAAAGATTTGAAGCTTATGCGAAATGAAAATAAACCTTGGTTTACATTTGCTGCAAAGATTACAGCGCTTAGCCCGCCGCTTAAGGTAATGAAAAAACCTCGACAGAAATTAGGCGGAATAATCTGGAAATAGAGAACTGCAACGTTTTCTCACGCGTTTATGTGCCGCCCGTGTCAGTAAGGTAAAACTTATTGACAATATACTTAATCTTGATTAGAGAAGCAGGTCCTGTCTATCTTAATCGTACCCAAAACATACTTCATATCGCAGTTCTTGTTCGCATACACTATTGTGCAATTTATTAACTTTGAAAAGCATCTTAAGTATTCTCACGGTTTCCAGAAATCGGCGAAAACTATTTTGGTGGTGTAACGTTTCACTTCAACTGCTCACGGAGTTCATATGTGTGCAGGCGAGCCAGACTGCATACGACGCAATTTGATCACTTGTGCTGATGTGCCTTGCCCGCCGTTCACACGATTGTCTAGAACGTGCCCTAATTATTTTTAAGGTATCGAATTTTTCGTGTCTACCTAACAAGGTTATGAAATAGACATAAATATTATGTAAATAATTAATTTTCCAAACTCGTAAGTGAGTAGTTGAAAGCGATAAAGAGCGATAAAGAAGAACTACTGGTACAACAACTTTATTATATGAAACTATTCTGAGATCTTCCCAAAAAGGTGTATTTTCCGGTATCGGCCTAAATTTGCCTAAAGGTTAAACCTACAGAAGAAATGTCAATAGTTATTCTTTGTCATTTATTTGAGATTAAACAAAGATTACAGCTGTACAAAGACTCTTCAAACAGTTTTTAATCGATCGAACGGCATAATATACACCGAATGAACTTAATACAATGGTAATCAAATGACTAAAATAGTCCTTAAAAATCACCGGTGCATAGAAAATAATATTTAGGATATGATATATGTGAGCAGTTCGGCTGAAGAAACACAACCAGTGCTAGAACGTCTTAATAAGGTAGGCGTAGATCAACGTACGATATAATCTCTGTAATAATTTGCAACACACTATCTACTATTAACCGGACTGTGATCAGTCTGTAATCTAACGATTCTATCATAACTGTAAGAATACACACTGCCGATTCTAAAACACCGTTTATAACCAAATAGGCTTAGCAAATATGCATTTGGTTACAAATTTACTAGCATTCAGTCGATCTGCCGCACCCTTAAACATAGAAAGGCAATTGATTCTAATTATATACACAATGCCACGACTCTGTTTCTCGCTACTTATTTATCATAATAAACTACTCAAACTAAACTCCGAAGCACATGAATAGCAAATTACTGGCATACCAGGACATTCTTTGATACCACACAGGCTATGATAAACAGATGTGTCGATGCAATTACAACGTCACATTTGCTTCCGGTGCTTTATTATTAGCACACACACAGAAAGACCAGCTTGTAAATTGAGACAAACTATTCAAATCGGAAACTAAGGAAACACTTAGTTTCATTTACCTTTTTCTTCATCTGCACGTTAAAAAAACAACTTTGTAAGAGCCTGTATGCCAACCCTTTTTCTGTCAGTAACAAACCGTTAGGATTTTAAAAAGAAAAATTAGTTAATAAACAACTTGAACAAGTTAATGCTTAAATCTGACATCGTGAAAGAGAAACAACAACCGGAGACTTTTGCACAAATTATTAGTCGCGTCGTCTGTTAAATTCTTCTGCATCTCAAACATAAGCGAAGAAGGTAACCAACACGGTAATTAAAGGAGAACTGTTTAAAACGGCGATTAGAACGGGTTCAAACCACTATTTACTTACCTGCTTTGTTTGTCGATCGCTGCAGCCACTCGGACGCTATTAAGTGACGAAGGAGGAAATTTACAAACACTTGTATCCAGACGAACTAACGATCTTCATATTTATACTTTGAAGTCCGGCGGCTTTTATTCGAAAACTTAATCGATCAAAGCATAACAATTTGAAGTTGGTTTAATTTGTGTATTATAATATTGTAACTTTTAACCTTGTTGTTAGTTTCAGGCTTGTACAAATTTTCATTTCGATTGATTAAATTAAATTTGTGTGTTATTAAAACGAATTGACAGTAGTGTGTTATATCTCGAGCAAGTGATCGGCGACTCAAGTGAACGGCGGAGTGTTGTGCTGCTGTCGGGTTCCCACGGTTTAAAGTGTTCGTTTCAAATGTGATACCGCATACCGATACTATTATTACGCTTAACGGTAAAGTTCGCTCGGCTCGACATAACTGAGCAATTTGAAGAACTAACAATTATCATTGGCGAAAATAAAAACGGTGTTAATTACCGTACCTATACAAGTGTGTTTGGCCAAGTATTTTTAACATAGGCCAATTTGATTTACCTAAAATGCATCTTTTTTACATACAGGACACAAGTATAATATTTTTTAATCAAATTTTCAAAAGATCAAAATAAGCTGTCTTAAAAATTATATTAGGATAGTTTTTGTAATAAAAAGCTTAAAACTTTCTTGTTTAGTGTTGTTATGAGTAAAAGTTACAGATTTTAGTATAAAAAACCTTTTACCTATTAAAAAGAATTTCCAATTTTTTTTAAAGACTCAGCAAGACAAAAACACAAATTTTCAAGTAAAAACAATTCTATTTGAATAAGATATGAGGATGTCATTCATCATAAAATACATCTCATGTTTTACAAAAAAAACACTACCTAACTAATTTTCAGTATGTATTGTCTTAATTACCAATTCTGCTTAATACACCAGTTTATGGCTGGCTTTGCAGGGTGGAGTTGACTATATTGCAAATGACAAAGCTGTAATCAATTATATTGTGGCTGTAATGATTACAACGGTAATAAATTTTTAAAGTTGATCATAAACGGACAAATGAGAAAGACATTTTACTTGACTTAGTTGATACAACTGTCTACTATTATTATTAAACATTACTTATAAAACATGCATTACATTTTAATATAGATAAAAAATAAAATAATTAGTATAATAACCTTTTGTGAAAGGGCAATAAATAATATATTAAACATTGCACGAGACCTATTATACAACTAAATATTTGTCAAAAATCAAACATCCACAGTGTAAAACTTTTTTTTAAACTTTTTTCTCCTTGGGTACAAAAGTAACTAAATCATGTTATAGATTAGCCTGTCTATAATATAGTTACAGTCTAATCTTACAAATATATATAAAACCATTAGGTTACATAAACAACATTTTAGTCATAAATAGAAACGAGTTGTTAGAATAACATCATAAGTTTTATGAATTGGAACACTTCATACTTGGTAGAGTTACCTTATCCCACAAGCAATCGTCAGATTAACTTATACAAATTAGCAGATCTATTGCAGTATGTTGTATATGATTGGTGTATCAGATTTTGTTGAACTTCACTGGGTTAAAGAGGTATCTGCTAATTAAAGTACCTTGCTTAAGGACACATACATCCAGCCAATTCCACAACCTTGCAGCTGCCTGCAGTCTGCTGATACCGTTTCTAATTGAGCGTGCGAGTCGGTTGAGCTAATCAGATAAATCTGTGATTCCTTGGTCATAAACAAGTTTGCAGTCCACTACAATGACAATGGTAAACAATACGTAAAACCCACTGCCGATGTATGAGAAGTAGATTTTGATAATAATTGTACAAACCAAAGATTTTTGCCTAATTATATTCCTTTTTTGCTGAGAAGGTTGAAGCGGTGGGTGACCAGTCAACTGAACCCCTTACAACTGAACCCCTTACAACTGAACCCCTACAACTTAACCCCTTTACAACTGAACCCCTTTACAACTGAACCCCTTTACAACTGAACCCCTTTCAACTGAACCCCTTTACAACTGAACCCCTTTCAACTGAACCGCTTTACAACTGAACCCCTTTCAACTGAACCCCTACATCTAAACCCCTTACAACTGAACCCTTTTACAACCAAACCCCTTACAACCGAACCCCTACAATTGAACCCCTTACAACTGAACCCCTACAACTGAACCCCTACAACTGAACCTCTTTCAACTGAACCCCTTTCAACTGAACCCCTTTCAACTGAACCCCTTTACAACTAAACCCCTACAACTGAACCCCTTACAACTGAACCCTTTTACAACTGAACCCCTTACAACTGAACCCCTACAACTGAACCCCTTACAACTGAACCCCTTTCAACTGAACCCCTACAACTGAACCCCTTACAACTGAACCCCTTTCAACTGAACCCCTACAACTGAACCCCTTACAACTGAACCCCTACAACTGAACCCCTTACAACTGAACCCTTTTACAACTGAACCCCTTACAACTGAACCCCTTACAACTGAACCCCTTACAACTGAACCCCTTTCAACTGAACCCCTACAACTGAACCCCTTACAACTGAACCCCTTTCAACTGAACCCCTACAACTGAACCCCTTACAACTGAACCCCTACAACTGAACCCCTTACAACTGAACCCCTACAACTGAACCCCTTACAACTGAACTCCTTTACAACTGAACCCCTACAACTGAACCCCTTACAACTGAACCCCTTTACAACTAGACCCCTTTACAACTGAACCCCTTTGAACTGAACCCCTTACAACTGAACCTCTTACAACTGAACCCCTACAACTAGACCCCTATACAACTGAAACCTTACAACTAGACCCATATACAACTAAACCACTTACAACTGGACCCCTTTCAACTGAACCCCTTACGAGTTATAACTGAACCCCTACAACTAGACCCCTATATAACTAAACCACTTAAAACTGGACCCCTAGGCTATACAACTAAACCTCTTACAACTGAATTCCTTTACAGCTGAATCCATGTATCCTAACAACATAACCAATTTTCACAACGACTTACCAATACAATGGAAACTTTGTGATCAATTAAAGAAATGTTTGTTTATTAAAAGCGAAATGAATAAAATAATAAAAAATGCCTCGTGATTAAAAACGTTGGAGACGAGATCATTTACAAAAAAACACAAACTCTGAATAAAGAAAAGGTATGTAGTCGCATGGGAAAAATACTTTTTTGTTGTCGCAATAAAGCCGATATTACACTGTGCTAAAGGAAAATACATATATTATGGACTGCGCAGTATTCCTCCACTTAAAAATTCAAAACTTTGCGAGTACACGCTAAAGTTAATATTGATTAGGCTACTAAAAATGCCGACCTGATGCGAAAAATATTATTCGTAAATAATTAAAAATTTTAAAATGCCAAAATGAATATTCGCATAGCTTTTACGGAAAAGATGAAGTGGCGCATAATTTTCAAACCCAACAGGAACGCACAGGTAAGTGGAAATGCTTAAAGTAAAGAAAGTGCGATTACAATTATGAAAGGTGAGCTATAGCTCGTAAGTATGAAAGTTTATTTAGTTCATTGATATAATTATTCACTTTATTTGCTAAGCGGTTAGCTAGGATCACATACTTGCTGCGACAAGGCTCGGTGTTACCTAGGGAAGCTTGCTGTGATGTTAGTCTATGTAATGCAACATCTTTCTTTAGGCCATTTAACAATTTCCATACAGAAGGGTGCTTGCATAGGAATAACGACTGTAAAGCGTTGTGGTATCCTTCGCAGCAATTGGTTGTTTTTGGAAGAGCAGTACTAGCGCTTGTAAAGTGGTTCCACAAAGACGGAGGATATATTGGCGGGGCATCACGAGCGCCAACACGACGTCCTCTTATGTATGTGCCATCAAAGTAGGTCATTAGCTCGTCACATGCCATGTCGTTAGGGTAGTTAGCGGCAAAATTTTCGGCTAGTTCTTCGAACCGAAACACCAAGTCGGATACAGGAACAAATGACAACGCTGGAAGACATTTGACAAGTAAACGAAAATTAGAATCTGTCTCGTAGCGAGATTTTAACCCAAGAGATGTCACTTTCCTAAGTACAGATTGGCAGAAATGAAAATGGCAACCAGACACGACAGTATCACCAAATCGGTGTTTGAACGCCAGTATTGCAGCTGCTTCAAAATCTAGAAACACTTGCTGAGGCCGCGCATTTTGGACCAAATTTTGAATGGCATCAAGCATTCTCTCGTATGTTTGTCTCGTCTTATTTGGAAGTAAAAAGTATATGCAAGGCGGATAATTATTGCCAATTTTAACATGAATGGTGTATAACTGAAAAAACATTGAAGGCACTACAGCAAACGTACCATCTGCAAACCATACAGAACTGTTGAGATTCGACACCAAATCGACGTGGCCCAAAGCTAATATTCTATCATTATCGTCAATGCCGGAATCAAATAGAACAAAATCAGCATACTGACGAGGAATCTCAAAATGGATTGTACTCGGATTTGGTAGTACTCCCTCAACACGTTTTCTAGCTCTACGTACTGTCTGTTCCATGCTACTTTGCTTCGGCAATGCTGCCAAAATATCATTACTTGAGCCCTGTATATTACTTGCAATAATCTGACGAGTGGTCTCTTGTGACGTAGATGCATTTTCTTTAATTGTGCTTATTAATTTATTCGCCTCTACTTGCAATGAATTGCCAAAATGACAGTGATTGGATGATCTCTTTAACAATATGTTTCTCAAAGTTGTTACATACGCTGGACAACGAAATCGCCTATACTCTTTGCATCTCCATAGTTTCGAGCTGTCTATGTTAGTCTTCTTTAACAAATACTGATGTCCTTCATAACACAGTATTTCACCACTTCGCTGTGACTTTATAAACTCCATATTATAACTGAAACACGACGAGCGCAAATGATTCTAACAGATCAAAGTCTTTACTACCATATTCACTGCTATACACAAGGCATGCGTCGCCGCTCTTTCTGTGAACGTAACAATCAAATCGCATAGAAATACTAAGAATATTAAAAAAGAGATACATTTTACTAAGTGACTAACCAAAAGTCTTGAGAAAAACCACCATGCAAGGAGCATCCACTAATCATAACTAGCTATCATTTTCTAAGCAGTTGGAAGACCAATTTGTATTGTGTATCGTGTATGGTAATCGAACAAGGCCAGAAAGCAAAAAGTAAACAAACTGTTTAATGCGTTCAATACGATGCAGCCGTGTGCTATTAAATGCTTTGAAATATTTTAGTTCTAAGTGGTTCAGTTGAAAGGAATTCAGTTGTAGGGGTTGGGTTGTAAGGGGTTCAGTTGTAAGGGGTTTAGTTAAAAGCGGTTCAGATGTAAGAGGTTTAGTTGTAGGGGTTCAGTTGAAAGGGGTTCAGTTAAAGGGGGTTTAGTTGTAAGGGGTTCAGTTGTAAGGGGTTCAGTTGTAAGGGGTTCAGTTGTAAGGGGTTCAGTTGTAAGGGGTTCAGTTTCAAGGGGTTCAGTTGTAAGGGGTTCAGTTGTAAGGGGTTCAGTTGTAAAAGGGTTCAGTTGTAAAAGGGTTCAGTTGTAAGGGGTTTAGTTAAAAGGGGTTCAGTTAAAAGGGGTTCAGTTGTAAGGGGTTCAGTTGTAGGGGTTCAGTTGTAAGGGGTTCAGTTGTAAAAAGGTTCAGTTGTAAGGGGTTCAGTTGTAGGGGTTCAATTGAAAGGGGTTCAGTTGTAAAGGGGTTCAGTTGAAAGGGGTTCAGTTGTAAAGGGGTTCAGTTGAAAGGGGTTCAGTTGTAAAGGGGTTCAGTTGTAAAGGGGTTCAGTTGTATAGGGGTTCAGTTGTAGGGGTTCAGTTGTAAGGGGTTCAGTTGTAAGGGGTTCAGTTGTCATGGAACCGAAGCGGTGTGTTACACCGGATAATTCTTGTGTGTGCCATTGCCATATATACTTGTTATACCAGTATGTGGCTCTGTGCTTATATAAAGTACCTATACAATAACTTTTACCAGTAAGCCTAAACCACTTTTAAAATTGGGTACATAGCCCTTCTTCCATATATCTACTATATATGTTACCTGGTTCTACATTTATATTAAATTAGACAAAATATAAATATCATGAAAACAAGAACATACATTTTTACACCATACAAATACAGTAATACCACCTATATGTGCGGTTGGTGTTTACAAAACCAGTTGATTCCGGTTACAATTAACCAAAATACTTTTTACTTCACAATATTTAAAAAGTGTATAATTTGCAATACGCGACTGTACGCTTACTGCACAACCTCAAGTCGTCAACTTTCAAAACTTACGAGTAGTGGTTAAGTTACTGTTTTCATTGACCAATAACTTTAACCGGGGGTGCGGGGGTAGACTTTAAACTGACTTCCAGCGCACAAACACTAAAATAGAATAGGATATTAATGTTTATACCCGTAAATGGCAAAAACAAGGATTTTAACACACGGGCAATCGTCAGATCACCTCGCGCCCACCGTAGGGTCACCGGAGCTATTGTAGTGTGTTGTGTATGATAAAAACATTTCTTTAATTTAGTAGAACCCATTAATCCCGTTGGGTCTAGGCAATGTCCGTTAAGTGTCTTGCCCAAGGACACAACCGAATAGCTATCGAACAATTTCGAATCTGCAACCTTTGAGTTGAAAGGCGTCTCTCTAAACCACCAGACTAATCGGCCGGACAAATAAAAGGCTCACTGCTGTTTTTTTAACAAAGGATTAAGGACGGTCAGATTCCCCATCACTAAAAATACCAGTCGCAAAACTTTAAAATCAATTTCATTTTTATTGTATTCCTTTTAAGGCCTGTTTGTTTGGCTAGTTTGCTCAGTCCGTAATGACGTTCGTGATATACAGGCAGCCTTAAAGTTGCGTAATAGAAACCACCCGCTGGCTAAACTCAATCTGGTGATTGCCCTTGTATTTTTCTATACACGATGATAAAAATCACTCTTCTCTGCCTTTAGCAATTGTTGTAATAGCCAATGACGTGAAGAAATCTGCGACTACTTTGTTTCCAAAACTGGTCTTATATATGTTCCACATTGGTTCTAGAGTGCCTCCTGAGTGATGTTGTCTGCTTATGGCAAAGAAATTACTTTAAACTTAGCTTGAGCTTGAGCTAAAGTTTTTTTGAATACGAGTCGACTAGTTTCGATCATGTTACACTTTAGCTAGCGGCGCACTCATCCACCAAGTTATTCAGTGGAATTACATGTATTAAAAAGCTGTCAATTTAAAACCAACATAAAGCAGTACAGCATTTAATACGAAAAATAAATGCGGCGCCTCATACTTATCGTTGGCCCCTTTCTGCAAATTTTCCAGAAGCTCAACCCGACTAAAACTGATTGTCAGACTTAATTATAATCGAGATCAGAAGAAAGGAAACATACAACCGAGTTGAATTTTCTGAAGGAGATAGCTAATATGTAGGCTACTGGATATGCACCGGCAAATTTAGCGTAAATCATGCCAGGTGATTTTCTGAAAGATTTAAACAAATCCGTTAAAAATATAAAAAAAAGTTAAATAAATATAAAAAAACTAAAAAACCTACATAAATGAACAGAAAACTTTTATACAAACTGAAATATTTCAGCCACTTCATTCTCATATTCAACGGTTTTCTAAGAAATTCCTAATAAAATTTATTTAAAGTTTCCCCAGGTTTTTTAAAGGGAAACTGAAGTCGATTGTAGGAATATCTTAATAAATGGGAAAAAATACGCTGAAAAATCAAATCAGTTTCTTCCAATATTTTTTTGTCAACTTCAGTTCCCCTTTAAATGTAAAAATATTTTCTGATCTAACTTAATTTTTGCTGTTCTAAGATCGGTAAACAAAGAAAAGGATGATCAGAGTCGGGAAAGCATTTCCCACTTGCAATCCCCAAATTTTCATCGGACATCAAATACACATAAATAAACAGTTCTAAGCGATTTAGGCTGATGGGAAATTCTTCTTATCCTTGTGGTGTCAAAGTAGAGTAATTCGTATGTGTTAAAAATTTCCTTAAGGGATTTACTATAAATATACAAGACGTTAAAACAGACGTACAAGACGTTAAAACAGACGGACTGATCAATGGTTTGAATTATACTCAACGTTCCTCCGTTTTAATGGGACGGTACAATGGAGCGATTACTGGTTTTAGTGGAGATTCGTTTCAAACAAGTTTTCCTAATAACGGTTAAAGATTAAAAGTGTATCGTTAAACTCGTTTTTGTTTACTGTTAAATTTTCTATCGATTTATGTTTTGACAATAAGGAATTATAAACGCTTATGTTTATTTTATATTTGGGAGGAAGGGTTATTCCTAATCGAACTGTGTTTGGCTAGTTCAATATAATATTGGCGACTTCCCTTAAACACGGTTCACAAATCATGCCGGTTAAGAGAGTAACGTAGAAAATTAGATTAAAATAATACACATACCGACCCATTGAGAAGTAGATTTGTACAAATGTTTTATTATTTTAAAACCTGCGAGAATGCGGTGAAATTGCACCGAAAATGTGTATAATGCAGCCGGCAAAATTTGACTAGCAGGTGTTTAGGTTTATACAAGAATGGACATATTGAAAGGGTTCGCGGGAAGCGAGCCGACTAGTCCAAAATGGCAAAGATGGGAATGGCGGGAGGTTGTCAAAGCAGTGATCAGATCTCCATCTTTTCATCAGCAGGTTGTTGCTCTTCCACGGGCGCGGGATCTGGTTCAGTTGCTTTTGCCTCGACACTAGATGCTGCTTCCTTTTCTACAACCATCGTAATAATATTAAATTTTGAATGGAATAGTGTTACAACGTGGATAGGAGGTATGGCAGTTTACAGTCGGACAAACGTACGATTAGCAATGCACACCATACTGTTGTCGAAAATACACGTAATCTAGTTTCGTTAAATGTACAAAGCCTATTTTTGATCTGTTAAAATGCGCGTTAAATTATTACATCTATTACATGTTTAATTCACAAATCGCGTGTTGCTGGAATGTATATTAACATTACCTTCAGTTGCATCAGGTGGGGGGTCGCTTCTAGCTTCTGAGTTTGCTTTCTCTTCGGTGGCCGTTTCTGGTACAACCGCGTCTTTGCTGTTAGCGTCGCCAGTCACCTGTAAGTGGGAAAACTATATAAAAGGCAAAATACAGTTAGTTTTGAAAATATGTGTCTACAGATACCAAAATCCTAGCGCAGTAGGTCGTCCAGCACTTAGATTTAAAGACAGTGCGACTTCCTACGAATGCATATCATACCAGTATTGCCTACTTTGCTGGCCTATGTATACGAAGGAGTCCTAAACCGTTTCGACTTTAAATTCTTTCAATGTAATTAAGAGACACCAACTGTTGCAGCTGGGTTTATTATAAGCACAAATCAGAGAAGATCTTTAAACCACATTCTTACAGGATTTTCCCCGTTTTCGGCTGTTTTTACTGGCGCACTGGAGTCTGAAGTCGCATCTTCTTGCTTCGTCACTCCGTTTTGCGCGGGTGTCCCACTCACTGTGGTGATAATACAATGTGATCATAGTTTAATGTGCATCATGCCTAATGTACCAATAACTATCATTTAAATACGTAGGTAGCCCAGTAAGAGTATTACGAACATTGCTTATAACGGATACAGCATTATACGCCAGCAATTAAAAACAAAAATATTTGTAATCACTTCGTGTTCGGCCTCGCTTACCAGGCGCTTTGGATTCCTGAACGGTCGCGTCACCTTCCATGTACTTTCTTTTCTTCTTTTTGTGCGACTCCTCGTTCTTCCGGCCTCCTTCGCCCTCATCCTCGGAGTCGGAGTATTCATCTGGACGCTGGATCCGTTTGTCCGATGCGCGAACTAAAAATAAGTTAAATGAACAAGGTAAAGAGGTCGGCAGGTTAATGTTTGCAAAAGCAAGGATTTAAAGTAGGAGACAGTGAAAACCAGGAACTGTCCAAATGGCCAACAGGTAAATGGTGATTTGCAGAACAGCATTTGAATTTGCCGCACAGTAGCTTAACATTTAGGTAGCATTTCGTGCAAACTAAGCCTGAAGAAAAGATTTGAAAGAATCAGCAAGGAACTAGGCCTACTCTCGGTACGGCGAAATTAATGGGAGACTGCAAGACGAGGATCCGGTTTCAATTGAAGTTTATTTAACTTTGCGAGAGAAAAACGGCAGACACGCTAGAAAGGAATTTAATTATTCGCAAGCATCGGCAGGGAATAATGTTTGTTGTGCTATCACTACTGGTATAGAAGTGAATGATTGCACTACTATTCATTTTTTTATTACTAAAATAAATCTACAAAAAAGTAGATTTGCTTATATAAACCGGTTGGGCGATATTCGTTTTAGAAATGGGAGAAACCCCGTTTTTTGGTGATTCTTTTAAAAACGTTTGGGATGTACAGTTACTCTCGGAACAAACATTATTTTTGTTTGTTTTTGCTGTGCTGAAATGACGGAAATTCTTAATGATGTCTGAAACTGAGATCTCCACTTTGATTCCGACGTCTGTGAGTGGTTTGTCTGAATAAAACTGTGGTAGTGTGTTAGCCGGTACAATGCCAAGACCGCTGTCTGTCGTAGATAGTATTCGCCGTGACATGAAGGAATTGTCACTGCTCTCAGTGGACAAACTGCTGCGATCTTCATCTGGTGGAAACTTAGATTGATTTTCGCTGTCGACACCAGAGTCTTTGGAGCAATGTGTGAGGCCACTACAAGTGAATGTATCAAAGTCTGTCTCGCAGCTTGAGGTGCTGTAACGCCGAAACAAGCAGTTTTCCTTCGACTTGTAGTCGCCTAAAATGCAAGAAATGAAAATGAACAAATCCTTTGCAAGAAAAAAAACTGCACAAATCTACCACATAGCATTTTTTCATGCGTTGTCAATCGGTCGGGTTGGCGGCTTGAATTGCCGCCTACAGAAACACTTTTAACCTTGTCGTGGTCGGTTTCTGTAGAAACAAGGGAAATTAGATAAATTGTGGTTTTAATTCCTGGAAAAAGGAAGACGGTGGTGAATGAACAACATGTAGCAACTTCTTTGGAGGAGCGTTAGAAGTTTAGTTTATGAAACAATTGCTGTTTTGGTCACATTTATTCGAAAGAGTTTCTTTTTTATAATAAATAAAAAATATATAGATCTTACCAATTACGTATGTTCCACCTGGTAAGAACATGTCAATGTGTTCCGTCTCTGTGCGGGAACATTTTGGTTTATTTTCGTGGGGTGGCGCGTTCAGTAAATCGGCCTAAAACGACGTGCTTTTAGTACCAAGTATATTGGCTTTTCCAAACCAAATGTAATGGCTTTTCTAATTCTCGCCTATGCATCACGTACCAGATTAGATGGTAATGTTTTGGTGTCACGAAAAAATCCCTTTGCTTTACGTCGATAGCGACAGACAGCAGTGACTAGAATGAGCAAAAACAGTCCAGACCCAATGGCCACGGCAATGGCAAAAATAACAGGTCCAGAAACCATATCACCAGCAAGTTGGTACACTTGGCTCTGAACTGTGTGGTCTACAACATCCACTTGAACGAAGCAAGCTGAAATAAAACAATCAGTAAGATTCATGAACGCCGGTCGCGTTTGTTTAATTTAAATATTAGTGTCAATGTTAGTGTCACCGGTCATTGTAACCGAACAATAATGAGCTATGGTTATTCATTTTTCCTAATTCGGCGAGCGAGAGATTGCTAACTACCTTGGTCAGGATTAATATTACACTGATGATAATGGATAGGAAGTGGGAGGAAAATAAACACCGCTGGATTTACTTACACAATTTATCAATGCAAAGAACTTCTGCTGGCTGCACGTTTTTAAATGCGGCGAAACAGGCAAAATCAAAGTTCGAATTCAATTCAGAGCACTGGATTGGTTGATTTTGAACATCAAATAATCGCCCTTCTGACCAATAGTAACCCGACAAATTGAAGGCGAGAGCAGCTTTATTGAAGGGACTTTTAAAGCGCACTGCATGTTTGGTGAGATAACCTGAAAATGTCATATAAGCGGATTAGGTGGAAAGCTCAAAGCTTATTTGAACTTACATCATGCAACACTTATTCTATTATATCTTTAAAATGGAAACATATAAAAAAAATATTTTATTCCCTCATTCTGTCGATTGGGCCAACTAAGTTAGATTCATTTGAAGCCGTCTACTGTGACAGATGTGACCTTTTCAAACACACGAATGAAAAACGAGTATCCGTCTGATCCCTTCTTACACGAACCTTTGCTCTTGGAAAATAAGCATGTTGTTTCTTGCGGGTCGTTTACCACACCAATTGGGTTCGCTTTCCTGAATTTCGCAATACTTCCACTAGAACGGTTGCCCTGTCGTAGCAATCCAGTGTGAGTGTCCAAACTAACACACGGACAGTGGTAGTTTTGAAACAACACTGCGTTTCCGGGTGGACATATCTCAATGAAGCGATTGTTTTCTGCAGCGATAGAACTACCTGAATAAAATAAATAAATCTTTGAGAAAATGAATATTTAAATTAATCAAGGTCGGGTCGGCGTGGCGGTAATTTCTAATAAGCTGACTGGCGAGTGAATCGCTTGGCATAAAAAAAAACTGTCCTTAGCATCTGTGTGTGTGCGTGTGTGAATCTGTTTAATATCGTTACTGGTTATACAGCAATGTACTTGTTTTTATCGCTACGGTTTAAAGATAGGAGTGCAGTCGGCATTTCGCATATTTATCAAATCGAACCTGTATCAGTAACGAACAGTATTCTTCGTGGATCAATAATTCGGATTCCCATGTAATTCACACCCAGAAACACATCGTTGGTGCTTGGTAAGCCTGTTCGGCATAGTTTTTGACTCAAAGGAATACCGCAGCATCCGGGCACTGCGACGGCACTGAAATAATCAATAGTTAAATTGCTTGTCCCACTATCTGTTACCATGGGCTGCAGTGCTATGTTATAGGAGGGGAAATCATTTTCATATTCATGGCGAATAAAGAGAATGATATAATGGAACGAAAACAAGTTGGCTTGGACCTTCGTTTTTAGTCTTAACCGCCAGACCACCGACTAACACTTAAACGCCTGACTTTTTAATGTGAAAGAGAATGGAAGGCGGTTAACGATTTAGAAGGAAATGATTGCCTTCAGCATAAAGCGTTGGTTCATTTGTCCGAAAATCTTATAAATTTTAGATATTCACCCGGTAAGTAGGAATTTAACATATTCAAGACTAACCTTTCGTTAAGTGAAGCGTTAACTTCGTATAAGGTAACTGAAATTTCGCCTTGAAATCGGGAAGAATTGTACATCCAAGTGTACACTAAATGATTATCTATTACATTCCTTGTCAAATTGGACCGCAGGGCGATACAAAGCCCTCCGTCGTCAAAATCTGAGGAAAAGCTGGGTCAATATTGAAGCTACGGAAAAACAAAATTGGACTAAAAATCCTTTCCAACATTACTTACCGGAAGCGTCAAAGTTACTGGTGCTTGTGTTGTAGACACAATCCTCACAGTCGTCGGGTACAGAATTGAGACATTTGCGCACGTTTTGACCAAACGATAAACAACCAACTGCTAGCAGGATTTGTTGAAGCACATAGCGCATCATATTCCTTCGTTGAATAAAGGACTCTTCTGAACTACCAAGTTTATCTGGGTTTTAAAATCTTCTGCTTTTTGGTTACTGCTGTTAACATAATATGGTTTATATTCTAATGATACTACGAATCTACCACAGAGGCCGAGCATCTTACCAGGACTGTGATATGGAATTTCAAATGCCTGGCGTTTCAGGCTCCGCATAATTTGAATATTACATTTAACACATAACAGGCAACGAAGCCAAATCGCATAAATATGGCGGAAACATGACGCGAGCTTGCCTAATTTTAGACGGAGACTCGACTTAAATAAGAGCAAGAAATACGCTGATCAGTAGTGCCGTGGCACTGGGAACCCGCATTACTAAACCTCTCATGTCTGATGACGAGTATATTTGCTAAACACTGCTATGTTATTCAGTGCATGCTGTTGATGACATCACATAACTCCCTGTATGGCTGTCACGAACCTGAAGCTCGATTTATCTGAGTGGCATCGTGCACACGCTTTTCGCGGGGATTTAACGTCGAATCAACGCGTTTCATTTATTTTAGCTATCTGTCGCAACAGGATGCAGCAGCTACTTCTTGCAGCATGGGACACCGTATCGAAACAGGAGAACATACACAACCACAGACGATTCCGCACGCCGCCACCGACACTGATGTTCAATCGGGTGATCACGTGTCACAGTATTGTTTAGCATTCTTTAACCAAACCTTAACTGCAGGTTTGTATAGAAAATATTCTTACGAACCAAACTGATATTAACGGAAGCGTCAAGCACTTATCCGCCAAACATACAACATATTATGAATCGTATGAGTAATTTAATGTTAAAAATATGTAATAAACAGAAACTGCTGCCATCATCAAAAAAGTAACCGCGTTAAATCGAAATTCTCTATTTCATTGAACACGACAAAATATTACATATTGAAGGCACATTTCCAAGACTTATTTTCGATCAAGCCATAATTTAAATAAATCAACACGCGCACGTTTTCCTCCCAGGTGATTCGGTGCAAAGATACCGAGTTTATCATTACAGAATGTATTTACAAACCAACAGTTTACTATGTGTACGTAGATTTCGGTAAATAATTTAAATTGTTAAGTAAATTTTCATTTTGCTGGTCAGTTTTCACGAAAGCGAGAGCAATAGGACCATCCTTGCCCACGTGACTTAATTCTGTAACTTTGCAGATTTGCTGACAATTGGAGTTTCCATTAAAATCCGTGCTATGAGCGTCACTATCATTCATAGCGGTTATTTTTATCATTGTATTATGTGGATCAACATACACATTTTCCCGGGTGGTGCTAGTGTGGCGTAATAATGATACAGGAGGGGATCCGGAATCGTATTCTCGGCTTCCTCCCGAGGTTTGGAGTTGTATTGATGTATTATCAGTTGACATGTCGACGCTGTCTTCACAGCAGGTGCGGACATTATTTTCCTGATTTGACATCGGGACTTCCGTTTTGGGCTGTGTTGGTCTGTTCATATATTCTGTGATGCCAGTGAACGACTCCGGCTTTTCTTTCTGCAGATATTCTTTATTCGATGGTACATACATTAAAAGATCCTCCTACAAAAAATTTAATAGTGAAATATTGCTCAAAATACGCGAACGCATGTAATCACCAAATTTTTCGTGTTAGCAAGAGCTTTCTTGTCATGTCTCCGACATCTCCGCAGTTTTATCAAGGCCCAGGATACAAACACGAGCAGAATAACAAAGCCACACGAGACAACAACAGCCACTTTCCACGTCGGCCACTCGGCACAATAGGAAGGTGCTCTGTAGTGATAATAACGAGTGTGCGACCAAAAGCGCGTTGAACTAACGATTAAAGAATGATACCATTAAACTGCCGTGATACTTACTGGGCATTCAATTTTTGAAAGTTTGAAAAACTGTTCCTTCCGTTAGGGACTGCATCTGAAAGAAGGGGTGCATAGAAAAGGTAGAGGTCATTCTTCGGGCACCATCGGTCAGTTGCTGCGCAGTATCCTCCTTCTAAGTAGTTTATTGCGGTTGAAAATGTAGGCCCAAATATAATGACATTTACCTGCATACAATGCCAATCCTTTATTTACGCAATCCACGGTGCATTGATAAGTGGTAAACAAGCAAGTGGAGCTGAAGGAATTCGCTCCTTGTTCGTCATTGCATTTCACAGGCCCGAAGTCATCGAGTACCTCGCAGCGATAACTTGCGAAATTGCGGATTTGCGGAGGAATGTGAAAAACACACACGTTAAACCAGTCGGTTATATTGTTTCTTCGAGCGCGTTCGACCCAGCATCTAATAACAGCCGTGCTCTTCATATCACAAAGAATATCATTTGGCTCTTGTAAGCCTGTGAGTTCGCACGAGGAAGTGTTTATCCCGGATGAAAGCTGAGTTTTTTTCCAGCGCTCCCAAGGGCGGTACAACTGGTAAATAACCTGGAACCTACGAGTAAAGCT
>CH002787.1:223068-239117 GCA_000149265.1 Ciona savignyi
TCCCAGTTCCTGGAAAGATTCACCGTATTTATGGAAAGACACAGTCATAACGCGGTCGGTTGTGTAAAAAGCCTC
This sequence comes from Ciona savignyi, assembly GCA_000149265.1. NCBI lineage: Eukaryota > Metazoa > Chordata > Ascidiacea > Phlebobranchia > Cionidae > Ciona > Ciona savignyi. The sequence goes on from CH002787.1 coordinate 223,144, forward strand.
CTCCACCCCATCTCCATGATGGATGTCTATGTCGATGTACAGGACACGCTGGTGGTATCTGAATAAAAAAGAAATAAAAATCTGAGCAGACAGAATAGCCACAGAAGGCTAGGTTGGTAAAGGGGCTAGGAGAAGGCCGCCTCCTGATTTGTAGGGGTTAGCGCACATCAAGAGTGAAATCTGTCCCGGTTTAAAAATTTGCATGTTGGTATGGTTGTAATAAACTTTTTTTTAATTTAAATCCTGACATTTTCGTCATATTAAAAAAATTCTAAGTTTACATTACTGTTGCGATGAGTTTAACTTAAACTTGAGTGTGATTTAAAACCATGGATATTGGATAACACCATAACTTTATGTCTCTGGTTCCTGAAATTAAATTAAGTAATAAAATTCTGCATTGACATCTTACTTTAGTAACTCTAATATAGCCAGTACAATGTCATTGACATAGCAAAATCCTGATGCTTCAGATTTTTTTGCATGGTGAAGGCCCCCTGCCCAATTTATTGCAATATCGGTTTGGTGCTTATTGATCTTAACTGCTCCAGCTGAAAAAAAAATAAAAAGAAGTTATATCACAATGCAAGTTTTGTAAATTAAAATTGCTCTTTAGGATACTAAAGAGGGAAATATCCCACAAAAAACTAATTTACTCATTTTTATTACATGAAATTGGTATTGAAGTCGTATGAAGAAATTGGCATTAAAAAAGTTATATCTAAATGATTGAAACTTACCAATGGAACCACCACCAGATAACTGGCAGAACTCATAAAGTCCATCAAATACCGGGCAATCTTCACCAACATTAACTGAAATATACATATAATATTACACAATACAATAGAACATTTAACTGGGCATTTTAGTAGAAGATAATTTTTCTCTACCTCTAGTCGTGTAGTGGTACAAATAATTGTTCACCCTATTTGGCAACTCGGCAATAATATTTAAGCCGAGCAGTAACTAACCTCCTGGTTTAAGTTGATTCTCTTGCAGAAAAATAGAGAAACATAAAATAAAATATGAAACCTGAAATTGACTAATACAGTATATTTGACAAGAAAACTAAATTATACATTATTTCCATCATATGTGGTGAGTTAAGAGTAAGGCAATTACATATATTGCTTAAATTTTAATTGTCATTTTGTGGAACGAGACACAACTAAAAAATAACAGAAGCATGTATACTAGGGCTGCGAAAAATTAACGGTTAACCGTTTTTATGGTTAACCGTAACGTCAAATTTTAACCGTTAAACCGTTTTTTAATGTTACTTTACCGCCCACATTTAATTGGGCGTAATTGCGTTTTAATAATCTTCAAATATACATAACTCCATTCACACGTCGATTGTTTGATTGTCAACGTAATGTAAGCAACCATTCAGACGCTGATTGTTTGATTTTTAACTCAATATAACGCATTACAATCAAAGTTATACTATGTGTCTTAAGGTGACGTTTAAAAACTATAAAGTAATGCATAAAAAAGACCCGATAATGCCGGTAATCACACGCGTTATTTATTTGCTGCCCTTTATGGCTGCCTGAACTTTTTTGCCAAAAACGGTGCCGATTTGATGGTAGTTTAAAGAAAATCGGTTAACGGTTAACCGATTATTATTACATCACTTAACCGTTTTTTAAATTAACCGTTAATTCGCAGCCCTAATGTATACATAAAGTGCTAGAAAAAGTGAAGTTGGTAGCCATACCATGTGGAAACTTACAGAAAAAAATTCAATTTTGTATTCTTTAAAAATTTAAATGAAACGTAATTGCACAACTGCTAAATTTACACAATAAAAATGACTGTTTTTCCTAACGATGCAGACGTTATGATTACCATACAAACACTTAACTTCCAGCAACATATTCAATTTGACTTACATCGCTGCATTTGCTTTGTGTATTCGGACATGTTGTCTGGTCTAATACTTCGTAGAAATTTGATGTAGTCATCACTATGGTAACGGGACATTTCTTCCGCATTGCATTTATGTGGACGCTGAATAGTGATAAATTTAACAAATGAGGGTAAACCCAAACAGAACCATCATATAGACTTATGCATTTGTAATTTTAAGGAATATATCTTTTACCAACCAAATCACTACCCTTTCGGTTTTACAGATTACAGCCTATTAGATTACTTGGTTAACCAAGATGATTACCACATTATAAAATTAAAAACATTTTATTGGTTAAAGGTTGAATATTAAAAAATTACTAAACCGTACTATGTCGGGTAATATATGTCTGTATAAACATTTAAAAACAAAACAACTATATACATCAAATTTTTAAGTAATATTAATACAATTTTACATATATTACCCGACATAGTACGGTTAATCATCTTGGTTAACCAAGATAATATAGTAATATTAATACAATAATACAGGTCACTTTTTAACAAAAAACATGTTACATAGATTTCCATTTTTCTGTAAAGCCCATAATTAAGAAGAAGGTTGTGAGTCATGCGAATTCTATGTGGCTTCATCGGGTGACCTTGTCCATAATAATTGTTCCCGATGTCAGCTAGAATGGAAAAAAATTCTTTTAACAGTTTTAACAACTGTTTATTGTATTAGAAAATGTTAACTGTTTAATAATAACCTATTTTACGAATTAAGACAACGCAAATTGTCTTGTAAAATGAAAACTATGGGGCAATGCTAAAGGGAGGGAAAGCGGGAAGGGGGTAAACTGCTAACCAAAACTACCGAAATTAATTTTAGCCCTTTCCTAAACAGTAATCCCAACCTCAGAACTAACTCTAACTCTAACCCCATGTTTAAAACTAACTCTAATGCCCTAATATTTATTTTAGTGTGCAGTTTCCCTCCTTGCCGCTTTCCTCCTTTTAGTTTACCTGAAACTATGGCATTTTTATTTTAAAACAAGAAATATCTGAACATAAATTTTTTAACTACATATATTATGTTTTTGTCTCATTACATCAATTTATTAGTTTTTAAACTTTGCTGATTTGTTGTCCAAGTTTCAACCGAACAGCGGTGGGATTCAAAACTTGTCACTAGCTAATCAGTTGTGTTTTTGGTCAATTTACTTATATATAACACACCAAAATAGCTGTAGTAACTCAATTGTGGTCGTATCTGATTGTTATCCTTGTGAGAACGATCCATTAGTTATTCGCGAGGTAATCTGATAATTGCTCTAGTAAAAGTTAGTGCCTAGTGAGCTAAGCGATTTGCCGTTCGCCTTAACAAACAAAATACAAATTACTCACAGTCATAATAGTAGCACACTTTCCGGTTTCCTCCTGGGTTTGTCAGGGCCATGATTGTTGAACTAATTAAACTATAAAAGATGTCCAAAGTCACTTGGCAGTTGGCACTTGGCAAGCAGTTTAACTTTAAACAAATAGAGAATTTTAACTTCGAGGCCCTGCATAAATTTCGTTACAGCGAAAAGACTACGACAGGGGTGGTGATGAGTTTTTCACTTAAAAACGTGTTTTTCCTCGTCACACAATGATTATATTTGTTGTAATAAATCTGTTAATCAATTGGACTGTGGCTCAGACAATTTTATTGACTTGCTAAGTCATTTTTTAATAAAATGCTGTGAATATTTTTGTGGACGCGACAATTTGTCGGATATTTCGGCGATTATTTTAGCCTTTGTGATTTGAGACAAAATTATGACATGAGATCTATCGCTATATTATTTTTTTGTGTTTTTACTGGTTTTATCCATCGTTTCCCGCTTATGGCGATGATGCAGAAACACCCGCCAAAAGCGAAGTGCAATGAATCAAATCGCCTTCCCTACCAGGTCAAACTGCTTGCAAATTTGAACACAGAAAGGGTCGGCAGAAATCAGATTTCTAAATGCATTTGAAAAAAACTCCTTCAGATTTTAAAACACCTTATTTGGAATCGCTAAACAAAAGTAAATTTGATATGGATATTATCTGTAAAACCGATTTTACATTATATATATCTATAATGTATTAGCCTATACGGACGAATTTTTAGGGACACAAATTTACTTAAATATATTTCGAAAAGTCAGGTAACAAGCAGACAAATTGACGAGAGCTGGGAAATGATTACTGCCCACACCCAGCGTCTGAACCAAGTAAATTAGTATTGTAAGATATCTCGACTCATTATTCATTTATTTGCGTATATGTTTTATTGATGTCTATGGTAAATCATAAATTGCGTCATAACCAAAATACGTAACAATAGAAGTTTGTGTTACAATCTCCATAATGGACCACATGTTAAAACTTTACTTCTTTTTGAATCAGTCACCGTAAATACTGCAATACAGCATTTTTATCCGATACCGTATTTTCCGTCCCGTTTAGAGACAAAGTTTGGTGAGTGGGTAATGTTTATTATTTTATATATATATATCTGTAATTTACTGATTTTGGTTCCTTTATTTTAATTATACACAAAACCGTGTCAACAGCTGTTCCGGTCGTATCAACCTTCCGTTCTATAATAATATTTACCACCGTTCCGTATCAACCCTGATCGCCAATTACAACTAGAATACATAAACTATGCCTGTTTATTTAACGATGCGCGTCACTTTCAAATTCACCCGCGAACGTAATAAGTATAGCGTGCTCTACTAAAACTAAAGGAAAAATACATAAGACATTGCAATATCTTAGGTAATCTGGCGGTGAAAGGAGATAATTTGATGGTTACGCTTACTCGTGTGTTAGCGGGGTACTGTATAACCTTAATTTATTATCGTAAGGAGGATTGTGCCTCGTAATATGTCGGTTATATTTTTTCAAACGATTCTATGGCCGAATGGTTAAAGTTTTTATATGCAAATTTTTATACCAGAATCGATTTTTGTCACGATTTCAAACGTTTCCCTTGAATTATGAGTTCAAAACTAAGCTTGGTTAAATATTCAGTTATTTGCAGGATTATAGAGATCTGCCGACACTAAAGCCCCGTTTACACCAAACTTGCGAGCGCAGCGTACTCGGCGTAGCTCGCCGCGCGACCGTTTACAGTTTACACCAAGCGTAGCGTTTGTCGTGAACCGATGTGTATATAATCGCTGCCATCAAAATGTGAATTAAGAAGCCAAAAATAAGTTTTAAGAACCGATGTGCTGTTAACAAACAATAACAACACAGAATGCAATAAAAAAAAATTACTGCCGTCACTATAGGTATCTTAATTATTACACATGTTTACATTAAGTAGAATAATACACATGTTTGCGTAAAGCACTTTTGGGCAACCGCGTTCACTCCTAATTACATCACCAAGCATAAACTTTTACTTTCATAAAGTTTAACCGTTTACTTTTATTTTGGAATTTCACTACCAAGTTACTGATTAAATAAACCATAAAAATTAGGTATGTTAGAAAGTGATTGAAGATTAGATTTTAAATTGGTTTCTTTGTGAAAATAGGGACATTTTCATACAAACAAGGGTGTCTTTGTACTTCCGCAAAGATAATCTCTTTGAACAGCTCGGTATTTTTCATCACAAATGTTTAGCAATTTATTACAACAACTTTAGTATGAAATTGGGGAGATCAAATAAATAGATTTGTTTACATAAATGTGTTTACAATACAGTGTATGAGGTTTAAAGGCTATTATAGGCTACAGGCCTATAGGTAAATTGGTAAAATATTACTAAATTTATGTACAGGTTGATTACTCGCTAGTAAGCTGCATGCAGCGATACAATTTTGTTTTTGTTTGATTGTTGTGGGTAAGTTTAAAGATACTTAAAATAGTGTAATGTTTGTATGTTTCCATTTAAAGCGTCTAAAGACCACTTTACCGTATCTATGGCAACCAATTATGCCATAGAAATATATTATAAAGTACTCTCGCTACGCCCGTGAAATTCGCTACACGAGCGAACCTCGGCGTAGCGCAGGTCGACTTTTTGAGCGTGCGCTCGACGTACGCCGGGCGAATATTTCTTCGTTTGTTTTATGGTCGCTGCGCTGCCGTACGCCGAGCTACGCTTGGTGTAAACGGGACTTAACAGGCGTTGCCTTTCTTATATTATATATAATATCAAAACTTAACATTTTTAATCTGAAAACCATATATATCTTCAAATTACAAACATTTGAAGGTGGGTAAACAGGCCTAAAATTGCACTACTCTATAGCGGAATAGCTTTTAAAAGTGGTGAAAACTTATAAAACAGTGTGTGAGATATGACCACTCCTCAAGTAAAACCGCAACTGCTCTAAGAACGATAAGTTTTTTCAAATACAAAAAATGCAAAGCAAACATACACAGCAACAATAAATTGCATGCAGTGAAACGAGAACAACAAATTGATCACAGCATGATTGATTGGGTAACGTAAAACAAAAAATTTAAAAGGAGTATTTTCCTGTTTAAGAAACATGCAAAGAAGACGAATATTAAATATGTACAAAATCACAATGTAATCGTTTTAAGCAACTCATTTAGAAAAAGTACCCATGTTCAACTTTACAAAATGTAAGTTAAAAACAATTCATTAAAAGGCTTCAGTATATAGTTGACTTATGTGTAGTTCTGCCTGCTGGTGGCGTACAGATGTAGAAGTCGACTGTTAGAATTTGTTAAGATAGTCCCCTGTTTTGGGAACGCATTGGATGAAATTCGCTTGTTTCGAAACTTGCATTGTGGCACATTGCATCGGTTTGTTTTTTTCTTCCAGTGGATATGTCCACTTCGACGAACACGGTGGTGCAGTATCTATCAATGGCAATGTGGTTTGGCGCTTCGTGATGTTTTCTTGTGCTCTATCTTTACTTTCGGAGCAAATGCCCCCTCCTATCAATAAATCCAAGCATGCGGGGTGGTCGAAATTAAATTTTGTATCTTCTATGGGGATTCCGCTGTCCGGCGATCTGGTAGTATTTGGGCTGCTGGTTGTAAACATGGACACCCGGTCTTCAAAAGAACCAGTACTAATGTCACCGCCACTCGTAATACCAGAATCGACGAACATTCTAGTGTCTGGTAGGGATATCGTGTCTTCTTTATCTGAAGCCATCATATCCAGCTTTGTCAGATATCCTGAGAAAGAGAATAATTAGAAAATATAAACTAATTTGGAATGCGTACAATTCTCACCAATTGTTGGGGAAAAGGGACTTTCATTTTGGGAGGCATTCGGTGCGTCTGTAGAGAAACAACATGTTTTGATTACAAAATACGTTTATTTATAAAGTCATAGGTGTTGACAAAATCGGATATCCATCTTTGCTGCTGCATGTTTACCATGGTTATCCGGTAAATAAAAGGAAATTTAATGATTGTAACCATTATTTTATTTTAAGTAATAGCTGCCTTAATTATTATAAAGAACTAAAGCCGCCATCACTCAGGTTAAACATTTACGGACTCTACCATAAATGATAAATACACTCGTACCGTAAACATCATGGGGAAAATGATCTTTTATCTGTTTTTGTTTTTTTCTTTCTTTTACCTGGGGCGGCATAAATGAAACACCTGTAATGCAAGGCAGTGTCATGTTTTTAACTATGTGGCACTGAAATGGAATAAACTATTGAATCAAATGAAATTAAGATATAGTTTAAACGCGAAGCGACTAATTTCGCAATTGTGACAAGCTACGGTTGGAAAATTTAAACGATATACCAGTGTATTACATAACACGGGAAATCGGCTTGCTTGAGTTAAATAAATTGTAAAATGGCGTTGTTGCACCATTACAATCTAAATTCTAAAATAAAGACACATTAACGCATACTACAGTCTGCAACAGAGTAAGTACCTTCAAAATCGTTTTCAAACGTTTCCTTTTCAGTAATATCACAAAACTTTTGCTTTTGTTCGGTTAAGGCAAACATTTTCTGCCAACAATAAATAGTTTTATTTAGTGACACACAGGTACAATAGACTCAAGGTCGACCACCAATTTTATTAAAAAAACCACGCGCACGTTGTACAACTTTAAAAATAATGCTTTATATAACTTCGTAAGTTAATTGATTTTGATGCGAGATTTGATAAACCTGATGGTCGAATCTCAGTTCAGTTTACTTTGGTATTTATTTAAATCTCATTAAGCTTACTTGGGTGACCGGGTCGATGCTTTTCGCTTCTTTGAACAACTTCAACTGCAACGCACACCGAGGAAAGGCGAAGTATGCGACGAAGGATAGAAAGATTATGCCAACAACGGAAGACAAAACGGGCAATATCCATACTTGAAGGTGGCCCGACACTTCGGTAGGCTTACCGGATCGTTCATGTACTATGAAGCAATATTCCACATAAGGAAACCTCGAAAATTAAACAAAACTTCAATGCTAAAACTTAATATCCGGTTATTATAAATGTTGAGGTATCGTTTTATACATATTTTCCTGTTCACAAAAAACACAATATATACAATTTTAAATCTATTTTATATAGCGTACCATTGGGTTCCATGCAAATGAAGTATTCCTGTCGACCGAGCCAGTGTTTCATGCAGATGTAATCGTTGTTTGGCGATGTCATGTCGAAATACGACTCTAACTTTGAGAAGTGTTGAACAATACAACCCTGTTCGTCTTCGCGCAGATGTGCGTAATCAATTTCGTATACTTTACGGTCAAACAGCACGTCGTACACGGAGAATTTTCGATCGCTTTCAAGTTGAAAGACTCTTTCTGCGTTATTAACAAAACACCATTTAAACATTGTACCGTTCAACGAACCATGACGCAAATCCGTATTGTTGAACTTGGGTTTACAATATTAGCAATCGGGATTATAATACGCACTGAACTTGCAAGTACGCGGAATCCTACAGACTCCCTGCTTTGTTGACCATCATTATTTCATGAACCACTGTTATTTTTCCACGCTTACGAGAAATGCACATTTAACTGGGTGTGTTCAAATAAAACGAAGTAAAAGCAAAATAATTGACAGTTGAGTTTATTTACCTTGTTTTAAGTAGAACAGACAAGTCATATTAGGAACAGACTTCCATTTGCTAATTCGACGTGAAAAAATGTAACCATTTTTACTCGTTCCCTGCAGGCGAGTAAGATTGCTAAATACAAAGCTTTCAGTTTTAGGATCGTATTTTATACAATTCGCCCCTCCTCGTTCCAGAAAAATCTTCTCATCTTCTGCATTATTTGCACTAGATTGGTTCAAACGATTGATCTGTTTCGGAATCCTCTGAAAAAGTACAATTGTGTGACCGTTAAAATACTAACCCACTCTATCTAGTAATATATTAAACACCAAAGCTATAACATAAAAGAACGAAAATATTGCCAACGGGATTATTGTAATTTTTTTCTGGAAATTTAATTCACATAAGAAACATTTCAGGCTAAAATTCAACACTTTGGTAATCATGAAAAGCATGAAGTTCTTTGTGACAAATATTTCGGTATATTCTAAAAGATAAGTAACACATTAATAAAAATTACTCACTGTTTGGATTGCAAGACATAAGATCTGTACTTCCTGCGTGTTGCGCACATATATTTTTACACATTGGGGTATTCTTCCGAAGATACTTTACACATAAATCTTCTTTTTTTACAAAATAATAAAGGGTGCCACCACTACCGTGCAAGCATTCACGTGGAGTACATGATTTTTGCGACAAAGAAATATCGCAGCAACCTTCAATGAAACGATGCTCTGTTTCCCTTTAAAGTAAAATAAGAAACGGAAAATAATATTGACGATTGACACAAGACAACGTAACAAAGTTTCGCAATATTACTCTGTGAACAAGTTATTGCATTCAGCTGGAATGAAACAATTGGTACAATGGTCTTTAAGTATCCCTCTATATTAAAAATCCCTCTCGCACGGAGCTCACAAGACCGCCTAAAGGTGGCGGGATCGACCATCTGCTAGTTAGTTGGATGTGTACTTGGTAAGAGTTGAACGGTCGTGTGGGCAAATGGTTAACGCGACCGATACATATACCGACTCTTATACAAAAATACGGTCCTTGTGACGAGCCCAACATGGGTACGAAAGTTAGTGTACATAATGTAAAAACCCTGTTGCAATTATTTTACATTTTAAATATGATGACACGACTACGTGTGTTGAAAAAATGACACTACTACGCGCAACGAGGTGAACAAAAAGATTTAGTGATGTAAAACCTGGAACCTGGAGGTAACACAAGTAAAAAATATCCTATACGGAATGACAAAAATGTTGCTATATTGGTGCAACCGCTCTTTTTTTTATATAAACGGCAAACACAATTGTTTCTATTAAATCAAATAATAACCAGTGGAACTTAACTTAAAATTAACTCTATATACGACAAGAAGCAGTAAACTTTTCATCGTTTTAGTATATCGATAAAACTTACCCATTTCTCAATATAACAACAGATATTTTTGCATTTTTCAAACCAGGGCAATGTTGCTCGTCAAATGTCCAAGAGAAATTATATAAATTAAATTCAAACTCGCAGTGCAAATCTCTGCAATAGTACGACTTTCTTCCATGTGCTGTTTAAAATACATTGAATAAAACTTAACATACTAACTATATAACAGTGGTCAGATCAAGCGAGTGGCGAATTTGTGTGAAATTTAGAATAATAATGACGATTTAACTTGCAGTTAAAATTGCACAAAGGTGGATTAATTGTGACTTGCCTTTAGGTAATAATAAGAACCACATTGTTAATTACTATCAAAACTATAAGCATTGGAAATTTGCAGCTGAAAATTGTCTATAATAAATCGAATCAAATTAATTGACATGTCGTGTAAAATTTGTTAAAATTGCAAACTGTCCCTAGCTTATCGCATTGCTTTCAGTTTATAATTAGGAAATTGGAACAATTTAGTCAAGTTGTTTGAACAATTTTAGCTCAATTATAATCACATCAATATTTCAAATTATGGAGTTCCTTACTGGTATGTGGCTCATATTTCACGCATTTTGAAGAACACCCCGTGCTCGATCGGCCGGTGTTATTGGCGCATGGTGCGATGGGATAATACGCAGCTTCCAGTTGATGAAAATAAACAAACAAACAAAATAGAAGCAAAGTCGTTTTCATTTTAAACATAAAGTTCGCCCAATGCTGTGATAAAAATGGTAAAATTTCATTATAAAAATGCAAAGAAACAATCAGCTAGAAAATGTTCATCAAAATAATTTAGTTACATGCTACATTCTGACCAATATGTCTGTATAAATTTAAACCATCATCTTATCTTAAATGTACTGGTAAAATTAATCATTTTTATTTTTTATCATTTATTTAGACATTTTTATCGAAAAAATATACGACGACCGCTGCGGTGCTGTCAAAAGAATAGTAAAACATCTTACAAACTAGGTATGCTTAATCCAAATGATTTAAAATTAACGCTATGGTAATACTCCTTTACAGTGCAGTATTAGGAGCCAGTTAATGTACGGAAGACCCGTCTACTCACGCAAAATATGGAAACGCTGTAGTTGCTTGACGTTAGAATAATATAAAATCGACAGCTATGCACATCCCGACAGCGCAGTAATCTGAAACTCAGCCGTTCGTTGCTAATTCAATCAAGCATCAATCAAAGCGCCTTGCGTGTTATCCGAAACAACGGAGAGAAATAATATCAACAAAATAAAACTTGCCCTGATTTACTTAAAAGCATAGCGACATAAAGAAAATTGAAAGTTCTGCAGAAGATTTACAAAAGAGCAACAATCATATCTTTTGTTAGATAACAACCACACGAATAAATAATCCGCTAAATATAAGCCTGACGTCACACCGTATGTCACAAATAATTATTTTTATCATCAGTGGTTTAGAGTTGTCTAAAAATTTTATAAAATCGATTGTACGAAAATGATATATGGAGTCTCAAGCTCAAACTTGGTGAAGTAGTTTTACACATGCATACACCACGATGTAATTACAAACAGAGCGCACAGGAAAATTTAAATTCAAACGTAAACAAAAGAACAGAAAAGTTAATTTAAGACAACCCATTTCGGCTAATTTGCTCAAATAATCGATATTTAAATTGTTGTTGGATCTTAAAATCCAGCGAGGATCGAAATTTGTTGTTGGATTTTTAAACTTTTTATTCTGATTACAAACAATCGTGTGGAAACTTACACATATCGAAAAGCGTAAAAAAGTTAACTGTCTATACCTATACTCTCTAGATCACCAGAATGTGTTGGCTTAATAAATTATTTCACATTAAAAAACAACAAGACATATATTAAAGTCCGGTTAAGTAACATTTTAGTTATTTAAATGAAGTTATATATATTATCCTGTAGTATAAGTTATTCTGTATAAGCTATTCTATGTAACGTATTTTATTAGAATATCCGGTCAGTTATATTGTTTACACACATGATGTATACTGGTACTTATGTGCAAAGCCTTTCTTAAACATTAACTCCTGTGTATGGTCTAAATTTGGACACACGGGAGTTACGCAGGAAGCAATAGAAGGGCTAACAAGAAAGTTCACAGCAAGGTACTCACTCTTAAATTTAACATGTCACCTGATTATCGAAGATAAACTTGTCCTATTTTAGCATTCATATAAAAAATCTTTACAACTTATTTTGACGTTAACGGTATTTGTTTGTATGAGTAAGATGATGCGTTTCGTCATACTAGCATTCCAACGAATATTTTACATACAGTACAGGCGCGAAGATCTCAATAACAAACACACTTGGACAAACGGATAGCAAACAGTCTGTCTACGTACAGCAGGAACACTCTGCACAATAATTTAATTTTCTATTTTTTAACTTTTGTAATACAAAACTGTTCTTATTACACCAGACTAGACTTTTTAATAAAATATACACATATCCAGGGTGTCAAACAAATTTCCCAATTCCGTTTTATCGTGTGCTTTGTTTCACGGTTGAACACTGGGCCAAAGTAAAACGTTTTTTTCTAGATCAATGAGCTTTGCCGGAAAAGAATGTTTAAGGAGAAATGGGCAATTGTGTACGTTATGACGTGAGACTATGGAAAGCACGCTAAACCCAAATTGATTGGTTCTCACTACCGACGGAGAAAATATCCACGAATCGAATAAACAACTTAAATATATAAATGATAATAAATCGTTTTTGACTAAAATAGGCAAAAGAAGGACAAATGATGCGTCTTATGTTAAACAAAACAAAAGTTGGCTCGTACACACCAACGGCAAAACTCCAGTTTAACTTCAAATAAGAACTGTATGATTCCAATAGTCCAACTACAGGAGCATGGCACTTTCTGGACCCAAAACCAGGACAACGGGAAAAAAAGATTAAAAAGAAAGTTTTTGAACGAAATATATTCATGCAATCATTATTCCTTTATTTTAAATCATTTTACATGTTATAACAGAAAGTACCTCTTTGTTCTATCCTGTTAACAATAATATTTGTCCCTATACGAGAACACGGTAAGAGCTAAAAATTAAAACAAATTAGGTTCCCAAGTCAAAAATAAAAAAGTATTTTAAGGTCAAGAAAAAATGTTTTTAAAATCTCCGTTCTTTAATGAGCACAAAGCTTAACAATAAGTATACCCTGCTGGATACACGCGAAAGTGTTGTCTTATCTGTAAGTTGCATTTAGTGTTTGTGCATAAGCATGTGACAATTTCTGTCCATACAACCAAGTCTAAAAAAACTAATAAGAAGAAAATGTCTTATTTTTTACATTTTTAAAGAAAATAGTTACGTAAAAAGTATTATGTATAGCACTGTATTTCCCAAGGCCTGTGTTGAACATACAACTTAAGGTCCTGCATCTTGGTTACACCTGCTTCTGGTTATGGTGCTGCGACGACAAATTCTCATGTAAAGCAACGCAGTTAAAATTCATTAATCTGTTGGTGGGTCGTAAAATGCGGTTACTTTGGTATTTGGTGGCGAAGCAGCAGCGCATACAACCATTCATCATTAATTAAATGCATAACCGCAATATCGGCGGTCTTTGTTGGCGCGTTGCACAATGACTAATTACTTCTCATGAGCACAAACGAACCGTTTGTTTTGCAAACTGCCACAGGGCGGTTTCATTATAAAATCAATATATTACATTACAAATATACAGTTACAAAGGATGTGTTAATTCTGTTACAAACAAATCTTAACTGAGTGTTGCATTCAGAAATATTCAATCATAATATGGTTTTAGTAAAATGAATGGAAAGAATGCAACCAAACGAGAAACCTTATAACAAAATATTATTTGGATTTAAGTTTTTTAACAGACAAACGCTAAGTCACTTGCATTATTCTTTAACAAAATGTGGACTGGTAGCAAAAAGCCCTAACATGCTCTCCGCAAATTTGGGGAAATTTTACGTAATGCTTTTATATTCGACTCAAAAAAACACACAACTTTCGATCCTTGCTCTGCTGTACACTTATCTTACGAATGGGTTCATACACCTTTATACCATTATTTGCGAGATTGAAATTTTAATTTGCGTAAGTGCCTTCTTCGGTTCGCTAAGTTTCTTCGTATAAAATATTAGGGACTAACTACGAATTATCTGAGAAGATCAACTTCTAATAGTCTCACAAACTCGACCTGCCGTATCCAATACTCAGTTTAACCACAGTCGTTCTGTTGACGTATGTTTTTATTTGTAAGAAGGCTTTATTGTTACGGACAAAACTAACAGTATCCTTAAAAATGCGAAAAAATACGATATTTTTAAAAGGATAATAATGCAACTTTATTGTGATTTTTTAGATTTGCATAGAATTTTGTTTACTTTTATTAGTATGAGGTATGCATTATAAATATGGGCGCGTATATAGCCAAAGACTTAAATATTCAATATAACTTTAAGATAATAAGACTTAGAAAAAAATATGTTTTTTATCCTACTGTGGTTCCAGGCACCGTAACACTGTGTGGCGACTTGGTGGTAATCAATTATTAATCTGAAAACTTTGAAACCATAACAAAACGTTTTTTCGTTTTTTTTTTGTGACAATTTTCGATTATTCAGTTAAGTTCAATATAAATGAGTTGAGACAAAAAAATATCGTTTTGTACGTTTATTTTTTAAAATATGCATGAATTTGTCGGACTAACCTGCGCGGCAAGTCAAAATAATTTTATCAAACTCACCATTTAAAACTTCTGAACAATTTTCAAACACCTTATTTGGATCGCTGAATAAAAAGTAAATTTTATAAAGATATAATCTGCAAAACCGATTTTACAATAATATATATATATATATGAAAAATGTTTAGAGACAAATGATTACCGAACATACAGCGTCTGAACCAAGTGAATTGATGGTGGATTCTACCAAAACTAAAGAAAACACACACAAAACATTGCAAAAGCTTAGGTAACCTGGCGGTGTAAGGAGATAATTTGATGGTTAGTGTTCGCGAGGTAATCTGAAAATTGACCATGGGATATATAACTCTCACACGTTTTTCCCATCACGGGGATTAAATATGAATATCCTATCCAAAAAGAAAACATATTTTTAGGCCGAACGAAAGAGGCCCGTTCTTACCTCTACATATGCAAGCCAAAACACTCAAATGATGAGAATAAACCAGACAAGCACCTAACGAAAGTTAAAAAAATGTAAGAATCCCACCAGAACCTGATTGACAAGAGCAGTTAGGACTAAGCATGTTAAAATAAATATATAAGAAAAAATGCATCAAATGTAATAAATAAAGCTCTACACATGTTAACAACTCATAGTATTATTCCTGGGGACTAACACTCAATATATATACCTTGTCGCTACGGTTTGTTGCAACTAAAGGGACAAATTTTAGTACATACAGTGGCCAACATAGATGCTGTCTGCGAAACAAAACACTGTTAGAATATCAGCTTGTTTAGAAAATACCTAATCTAGGCCGAAAAATATCTTATGATAGGTGGAGCCTTAATTTATTATTGTAAAAAGTAGAGCACTTTGCCTCGTAATATGGCGGTTATTTTTTCAAACGATTCTA
>CH002787.1:239217-285013 GCA_000149265.1 Ciona savignyi
CGATTCTATGGCCGAATGGTTAGTGTTTTTATAT
This sequence comes from Ciona savignyi, assembly GCA_000149265.1. NCBI lineage: Eukaryota > Metazoa > Chordata > Ascidiacea > Phlebobranchia > Cionidae > Ciona > Ciona savignyi. The sequence continues at coordinate 239,252 of CH002787.1, forward strand.
GCAGATTTTTATATCAAAATCGATTTTTGTGACGATCTTAAGCGTTTATATTAAATTATGGGTTCAAAACTTAGCTTGGTTAAACATTCAGTTATTCGCAGGATTATAGAGATCTGCAGACACCAACAGGCGTTGCTTTTCTTGTATTATATATAATATCAAAACTTAACATTTTTAATTTGAAAACCATATACATCCTCAAATTACAAACAATTGAAGGTGGTTAGATAGCCTAGACCTGGAAATTGTATTACAATACAGAGAAATAACTTTTAAAAGTGGTGGAAACTTATAAAACAATTTGTGAGATATGACCATACCTTAAGTAAAAACGCAACTGCTCGAAGAACGATAAGTTTTTTTAAATACAAAAAAAATACATAGCAAACATACATAGCAACAATACATATGCAGTGAACGAGAACAGAAAATTGACCACAACATGATTGATTGGTTAAACGTAAAGCAAAAAATTTAAACTAATAAATATGTACAAAATCACAATGTAATTATTTTAAGTTACTCATTTAAGAACAAGAACCTATATTCAACTATAAAATGTAAGTTGAAAACAATGCATTAAAATACTCCAGTTATAGTTGGCTACCTGCTGGTAGCTTGCGCCAAAATGGCGAAGAAAACGTTAAAAAAATCGCCGTGACACCAACGACTTTTTTTACAAGATGCCATAATATACTTCTTTGTGAAACAGCATGGTGAAAGTGTTGCAGATGTAGAGGTCGACTGTTAGAATTTGTTAAGATAGTCCCCTGTTTTGGGAACGCATTGGACGAAATTCGCTTGTTTTGAAACTTGCATTGTGGCACATTGCATTGGTTTGTTAGTTTCTTCCAGTGGATATGTCCACTTCGACGAACACGGTGGTGCAGTATCTATCAATGGCAATGTGGTTTGGCGCTTCGTGATGTTTTCTTGTGCTCTATCTTTACTTTCGGAGCAAATGCGCCCTCCTATCAATAAATCCAAACTTGCGGGGTGGTCGAAATTAAACTTTGTATCTTCTCCGGGGATTCCGCTGTCCGGCGATCTGGCAGTATTTGGGCTGCTGGTTGTAAACATGGACACCCGGTCTTCACAAGAACCAGTACTAACGTCACCGCCACTCGTGATACCAGAATCGACGAACATTCTAGTGTCTGTTGGGGAAATCATGTCTTCTTTATCTGTAGCCATCATATCCAGCTTTGTCAGATATCCTGAGAAAGATAATAAGTAGAAAATATAAACTAATTTAAACTGCGTACAATTCTCACCAATTGCTGGGGAATGGGAACTTTCATTTTGGGAGGCATTCGGTGCGTCTGTAGAGAAACAACATGTTTTGATTACAAAATACGTTTATTTATAAAGTCATAGGTGTTGACAACATCGGATATCCATCTCTGCTACTGCATGTTTACCATGGTTATCCGGAAAATAAAAGGAAATTTAATGATTGTAACCATTACTTTATTTTAAGTAATAGCTGCCATAAACATTATAAAGAACTACCATTAATGATAAATACACTCGTACCGTAAACATCATGGGGAAAAGGATCTTTTTTCTGTTCTTGTTTCTTTGTTTCTTTCACCTGAGGCGGCATAAATGAAACACCTGTAATGCAACGCAGTGTCATGTTTTTAACTATGTGGCACTGAAATGGAACGAACTATTGAATCAAATAAAATATAGTTTAAACGCGAAGCGACTAATTTTACAATTATCACAAGCTACGGTTGGCGAATTTAAACGATATACCAGTGTATTAAATAACACGGGAAATCGGCTTTCTTGAGTTAAATAAATTGTAAAATGGCGTTGTTGCACCATTACAATCTAAATTCTAAAATAAAGACACATTAACGCATAATATATAACAATGACAGTCTGCAACAGAGCAAGTACCTTCAAAATCGTTTTCAAACGTTTCCTTTTCATTAATATCACAAAACGTTTGCTTTTGTTCGGTTGGGGAAAACATTTTCTGCCAAAAAAATAATGTGTTGTTAATTTTGTTAGGTAAACTACAGTTAGGTAAACTTGACACAAAGTCGACCATCAATTTTATTAAAAAACACGCGCACGTTGTATATATATATATATACAACTTTAAAAATAATGCTTCGAATAACTTCGTAAAATTTATTAATTTTGATGCGAGATTTGATAAACCTGATGGTCGAATTTAAGTTTAGTTTACTTTGGTATTTATTTAAATCTCATTAAGCTTACTTGGGTGACCGGGTCGATGCTTTTCGCTTCTTTGAACAACTTCAACTGCAACGCACACCGAGGAAAGGCGAAGTACGCGACGAAGGAGAGAAAGATTATGCCAACAACGGAAGACAAAACGGGCAATATCCATACTTGAAGGTGGCCCGACACTTCGGTAGGCTTACCGGATCGTTCATGTACTATGAAGCAATATTCCACATAAGGAAACCTCGAAAATTAAACAAAACTTCAATGCTAAAACTTAATATCCGGTTATTATAAATGTTGAGGTATTGTTTTATACATAATTTCCTGTTTTAAAAAACACAATATATACAATTTTAAACCTATTTCATATAGCGTACCATTGGGTTCCATGCAAATGAAGTATTCCTGTCGACCGAGCCAGTGTTTCATGCAGATGTAATCGTTGTTTGGCGATGTCATGTCGAAATAAGACTCTAACTTTGAGAAATGTTGAACAATACAACCCTGTTCTTCTTCGCGCAGATGTCCGTAATCAATTTCGTATACTTTACGGTCAAACAGCACGTCGTACACGGAGAATTTTCGATCGCTTTCAAGTTGAAAGACTCTTTCTGTGTTATTAACAAAACACCATTTAAACATTGTAACGTTCAACGAACCATGACGCAAACCCGTATTTTTGAACTTGGGTTTACAATTTTAGCAATTGGGATTATAATACGCATTGAACTTGCAAGTACGCGTAATCCTACTGACTTCCTGCTGTATTAACCGTCATTATTTCATGAACGACTGTTATTTTTAGACGCTTAGGAAAAATGCACAGTTAACTGGGTGTGTTGGAATAAAACGGAGTAAAAGCAAAATAATTGACAGTTGAGTTTATTTACCTTGTTTTAAGTAGAACAGACAAGTCGTATTAGGAACGGACTTCCATTTGGTAATTCGACGTGAAAAAATGTAACCATTTTTACTCGTTCCCTGCAGGCGAGTAAGATTGCTAAATACAAAGCTTTCAGTTTTAGGATCGTATTTTATACAATTCGCCCCTCCTCGTTCCAGAAAAATCTTCTCATCTTCTGCATTTGTTGCACAGATTGGTTCAAACGATTGGTCTGTTTTGGAATCCTCTATAAAAGTACAATTGTGTGACCGTTAAAATATTAACCCACTCTATCTAGTAATATATTAAATACCAAAGCTCTGTATTTGTCACTTACTGTTAATTCAATATGCCTTGTTATTACATAAAATAAAGAAAATATTTCAAACGGGATTTTTGTATTTTTTTCTGGAAATTCAAATCACATAAGAAATTATTTCAAGCTTAAATTCAACACTTTGGAAATTATGAAGCATGAAGTTCTTTGTGACAAATATTCCGGTATATTCTATAAGATAAGTAACACATTAATAAAAATTACTCACTGTGTGGATTGCAAGACCTAAGATCTGTACTTCCTGCTTCATCCTTACATATATTTTTACACTTTGGGGTATTCTTCTGAAGATACTTTACACACAAATCTTCTTTTTTCACAAAATAATAAAGGGTGCCGCCAATACCGGGCAAGCATTCAAGTGGAGTACAGGATTTTTGCGACAAAGAAATATCGCAGCAACCTTCAATGAAACGATGCTCTGTTTCCCTTTAAAGTAAAATAAGAAACGGAAAATAATATTGACGATTGACACAAGACAACGTAACAAAGTTTTGCAATATTACTATGTGAACAAGTTATAGAATTCAGTTGGAATAAAAATAATTGGTACAATGTTCTTTAAGTATCCTTTTATGGGCTAAATCAATGACCTTAATTGTTTTTTATATATTAAAAAATCGTATCGCACGGTTACAGAATTCAGCTATAGAATTCAGAACTCAGCCTAGTATCCTTCTTTGGTAGTAAAAACTTATCCTATACGAAATGACAAAAATATTGCTAGATGGGTGCAACCGCTCTTTTTTTTATATAAACGACAAACACAATTGTTTTTATTAAATCAAATAATAAACAGTGGAACTTAAAATGAACTCTATATATATACGACAAAAAGCAGTAAACTTTTCATCGTTTCTTTTGTATACCGATAAAACTTACCCGTTTCTGAATAGTACAACAGATATTTTTGCATTTTTCAAACCAGAGCAACGTTGCTCGTCAAATGTCCAAGAGAAATTATTTAAATTAAATTCAAACTCGCAGTGCAAATCTCTGCAATAGTACGACTTTCTTCCTGGTGCTATATAAAATAAATTGAATAAAACTAAATGTAGTAACTATTTAACAGTGGTTAGATCAAGCGAGTGCAGTCGAAATTGGACAAAGGTAGATTATTTTGACTTCGCCTTTAGGTAATAATAAGAACCACATTGTTAATTACTATTAAAACTATAAGCATTGGAAATTTGCAGCTGAAAATTGTCTATAATAAATCGAATCAAATTAATTGACATGTCGTGTAAAATTTGTTAAAATTGCAAACTGTCCCTAGCTTATCGAATTGCTTTCATTTGTATAATTAGGAAATTGGAACAATTTAGTCAAGTTGTTTGAACAATTTTAGCTGAATTATAATCACATCAATATTTCAAATTATGGAGTTCCTTACTGTGATACGGCTCATATTTCACGCATTTTGAAGAACACCCCGTGCTTGATCGGCCGGTGTTATTGGCGCATGGTAGGATGGGATAATACGCAGCTTCCAGTTGATGAAAATAAACAAACAAAAGAAATAGAAGCAAAGTCGTTTTCATTTTAAACCTAAAGTTCGCCCAATGCTGTGATGAAAATGGTGAAATTTTATTATAAAAATGCAAAGAAACAATCAGCTAGAAAATGCTCATCAAATTAATTTAAATAAATGCTGGTCCATATGTCTGGCTAAATTTCTACCATCATCTTATCTTGCAAGTACTGGTAAAATTAATCAATACGCGTAAAAAGTAGGGACACTTTTTTCGAAAAAATATATTAGCGGTGACCCTTTTTCAACCGCCGCTGCGGTGCTGTAAAAAGAATACTAAAACATCTTACAAACTAGGTATGCTTAATCCAAATGATTTGAAAATAACGCTATGGTAATACTCCTTTACAGTGCAGTATTAGGAGCCAGTTTATGTACGGAAGACCCGTCTACTCACGCAAAATATGGAAACGTTGTAGTTGCTTGACGTTAGAATAATATGAAATCGACAGCTATGCACATCCCGACAGCGCAGTAATCTGAAACTCAGCCGTTCGTTGCTAATTCAATCAAGCAGCAATCAAAGCGCCTTGCGTGTTATCCGAAACAACGGAGAGAAATAATTAACAAAATAAAACTTGCCCTGATTATCTTGAAAGCATAGCGACATAAAGAAAATTGAAAGTTCTGCAGACAAATACTTGTTTTTACCCATAAAGAACAGAAAAGTTAATTTGAGACGATCCATTTCTGCTAATTTGCTTAAATGATCGATATTTACATTGTTGTTAGATTTTTAAATAAAATCTGATAACAGACGATCGTGTAGAAACTTACACATAACGAAAAGCGAACAAAATATGTCTGAATGGAATCCTAATCAACGGCAGTACATGATTTCCAAACAGTTGATGATCACTTAATGGACGTACAAGCGGCATATACGGGTTGAGTGGTTTACCCCTGTTATTAACTTGGCTACTAACTATCTATAGACCTATACTCTCTAAGATTTTGTTGGCTTAATAGATTATTTCACATTAAAAAACAATAAGGCTTATAGTAAATGTATACTGATACTTACAAAGCCTTTCCTGAACAATAACTCCTGTGTAAGGTCTAAATTTGGACACACGGAAGTTACGCAGGAAGCAATAGAAGGGCTAACAAGAAAGTTCACAGCAAGGTATACTCACTCTTATATTTAACATGTCACCTGATTAATTAGGGTAATTTTGTCCCATTTTAGCAATTATATAAAGTATTTACAACTTATTTTGACGTTTACGGTATTTGTTTGTATGGGTAAGATGATGCGTTTCGTCATACTAGCATTCCAACGAATATTTTACACACAGTACATGCGTGAAGATCTCAATAACAAACACACTTGAATAAACTAATAGTAAACAGTCTGTCTACGTACAGCAGAAACTCCTTGCATAATAATTCAATGTTCTATTTTTAACTTTTGTAATACAAAACTGTTCTTATTACACCAGACTTGTCTTTTTAATAAAACTACACACATATCCAGAGTGTCAAACAAATTGTCCAATTTCGTTTTATCGTGTGCTTTGTAAGTTTCACGGTTGAACACTGTGCCAAAGTAAAACGTTTTTTCTAGATCAATGAGCTTTGCCGGAAAAGAATGTTCAAGGAGAAATGGGCAGTTGCGTACGTTATGACGTGGGACTATGGAGAGCACGCTAAAACCAAATTGAATGGTTCTGACTACGGAGAAAATATCCACGAATCGAATACACAACTTAAATAAATAAATGATAATGAATCGTTTTTTGACTAAAATAGGCAAAAAAGGACAAAAGATGCGTCTTATGTTAAACAAAACAAATGTTTGCTCGTTCACACCAACGGCAGAACTTCAACTTAACTTTGAATAAGAACTGTATAATTCCAATAGTCCAACAATACAGGAATATTGCGCTTTCTAGAACCAAAACCAGGACAACCGAAAAAAAGATTTAAAAAGAAGGTTTTCAAAAGAAATGTATTTATGCTATCATTATTTCTTAATTTTTATAATAAATCATATGACATGTTATACCAGAAACTACCTCTTTGTTGGATCCTGTTAACAATAATATTTGTCCTTAAACGAGGACACGATAAAAGCTAAAAATTTAAACAAATTAGGATCACAAGTCAAAGTTAAATTAGTATCTTAAAAAAAATGTTTTTAAAAACGTATCCCTTTAATATGAGCACAAGCTAAAATAAAGGATGCCCTGGGTACTCTGTGTTGCTTTCCCGGTTACACCTGCTTCTGGTTATGGTGCTGCGACACCAAATTCTAATATAAAGCAACGCCTCAGTTAAAATTCATTAATCTGGCGGTGGGTCGGAAAATTTAGTATAGTGACGAAGCCGCAGCGCATACAGCCATTTATCATTAATTAAATGCATAACCGCAATATCGGCGGTCTTTGTTGGCGCGCGTTGCACAATGACTAATTACTTCTCATGTGCACAAACGAACCGTTTTTTGCAAACTGCCACAGGGCGGTTTCATTATAAAATCAATATATTACATTAAAAATCTACTGTTACGGAGGATGTATTACAAACAAATCCTAACTGAATGTTGCATTCATAAATATTCGATCATAATATGGCCTTAGTAAAATGAATGGAAAGAATGCAACCAAACGAGAAACCTTATACCAAAATATTATTTTGTATTTATGTTTTTTAACAGACCAAGGCAAAGTCACATGCATTATTTTTTGACAAAGTTTGCACTTGTAGCAAAAGCACTAACATGCTTTCCGCAAATTATGGGGAATTGTACATTCTGCTTTTATATTCGATTCGACAACTTTCGAACTTTGCTCTGCTGTACACTTATCTCACGTTAAAGGGGTTCATACACCTTTATACCATTATTTGCGAGATTGAAATTTTAATTTGCGTAAGTGCCTTCTTCGGTTCGCTAAGTTTCTTCGTAAAATATTTATCTGAGAAGATCAACTTCTAATGATCTCACAAACGCGACCTGCCGTATCCAATACTCAGTTTAACCACAGTCGTTCTGTTGACTTTTGCTTTTATTTGTATTATTACTAACGAAGAAGGCTTTATTGTTGAGAACCAATCTAACAGTATCCTTAAAAATCCAAAAAAATACGATATTCTTTAAACTTTAAAAGGATAATAATGCAACTTTATTTTGTGATCTTTCAGATTTGCATAGAATTTTGTTTACTTTTATTAGTATAAGGTATGTATTATAAATATGGGCACGTATAGCCAAAGACTTAATTATTTAATATAACTTTAAGATAATAAGACTTAAAAACAAATATTTTTTTTATCCTACTGTGGTTCCAGGCACCGTAACAGTGTGTGGTGACTTGGTGGTAATCAATTATTAATCTGAAAACTTTGAAACGATAACAAAACTTTTTTTGCGTTTTTCGTGACAATTTTCGATTATTCAGTTAAGTTCACTATAAATTAGTTGAGACAAAAAAATATCGTTTAGTACGTTTATTTTTTAAATTATGCATGAATGTGTCGGACTAACGTGCGCGGCAAGTCAAAATAATTTTATCAAAATTTGAAACTTCTGTACAACTGTTCACATGAATTTTTAATCGACTGTCGCACCAGCTGTCAAAATAATAAAACATCAAACATGTACTAATCCATTAGTGCGACCATATGCAACAATCCATTAGTGCGAGAAAGCAAATTGTTTTTACCCGTCGTTTCAAAACCGCGATATTTTAAAACGGCCACTCTTGTCTAGATCTTATTTTTAAACTCATAAACTGGTTGACAGTAGGAAAAACACTTCGCTAAATGGAAACCTTGTCGATCGCGAAGTGCATTTTATCAACTTTTATCGATTATAAATGGCCAAAAGAAACTACAAAATAGCACAAAATTCTATTGCTACAAAATTCAAGGTATTTTTGAAAGCAAAAATACATTTGAACTAAAGCTTTCATTTGGTTTTGCACGGTCTATATGTAAAATACATAGTGTTGTTTACCGAGGCAGATCTATATTTGCCGGGTCATTCACGGATCGAAATCAATGACGTCACACAAAATCAAGAACATTAAAAATTGTTTGTTGTATATTTCTCTGTTTATTTCTTTTTTACTCTGTTTACGCCGTATGGGGATTTATAAATCAAACGGGTCCGATGCTTTAGTAGCATTAGATCTAAAATAAAGTTTCTTGATCCTATCCCCAACTCTTAACCTTCCAACCTAACCAGTTTGGCACTTACTAAAACAACTTTGTCATTTTTTTACGATGATGGTCTCTTACTCAAATTATCTGCTTTAATGCTTAACTCGGTCTAATTAACGATGCTTTCTTTGGCACGATTTTGAGTGTCAGCCCCGTTTGTCAGATAAAGTTTACGTTGGAGAGATCGGGAGAATAATCGGTTTAATGCTTCCGATATTATTGGCGCAATTAGCATATCCATTAAAATTTCGCAAATTAAATGGCTGGTTTCAAATATGTAATGCCATATTTTTGAACAAGTAGTATTTAAATCACATACATGCACATTGTACTTGTTCTGCAGGCTTTTTATTTCTATTTTCGTACTTTTTTTTCTGGTGTTGGGCAATTAGCCTGCTGTGAAACATGTTCTCTCCTGCCGAAAATCAAAATTGATAATAAAAAACACTACAACTTCGCGTTTTTTACCATAATTGGCCTTGTCTTAATTCTTACTCGATATTGTAATATTTTAACGACTGACCGAAGTTCCTTAGATGTCGCAAACGAACATATTCGTCGACGGTATTACGGAAATCATTGTTGTACTCTGCATGGAGTCGGCAATTTAGTGAGACATCGTTTGAATGACCATATATAACCAAATGGACAAATAAAATGCTGGCGGATGTGACAAGTAATATTCCCTTCGTACTGTATGGAGGTGTCATTTCTATTTTGATTGGTATAGGGTATCTTCATAGGATTTATCAACAGATATTTGAAATACAAGTGCTTATTATTAACCTATTGGCGGCCTTGTTATAAAAATAGAGTGAAACCTGCTGAAGTACGTTTAAATTAATTTTCGACGTCATTTCTTTTAAATCACATTCAAACCTCAAATAATTAAGTTTCGTCATATAAAAAAAATATTTAACTCTCTTTATCGTGACTCCCCGCGAATCTTGCCTACTGGTAAGGGCGTAAGTAGAAAGAGTCAGATTAAAACGGGGATATGTGTGGATGTTGTCTTAACCCATTAGTTTAAATTGGTGCAACAAATTGGTAGGACGTTTTCGTCGTATTCATCACACTGCACGAGGCCCGGAAACTCGGCGATGGGCGCAACGAAATCTGACTATTTTCTACTCGCGCACATTATTGATGTACTTTTATTCAATTCATACAGGGTCCCGGAAAATGTATATCAACGATATAGCTACCCTATAGTACGACTTTTGAAAAATAAATCAAATACAAATGCATTAAGCCGTAGTGCTGTATTACCTGCATCTTGTGAAAACAAATGTTGAAAATTGAGTATCATCAAAATAATTCCTTTAATTGAAAATCCATATAAAGAAGTAATTTAAATCTACTAATTTAATTCATATGCATTTAAGGCCGCTATGTGACAAACAGTGCACGAGTAAAAATTCTCTCATTTTATTCTTTTCTTTTGCAGTGGTTGGTTCTTTCATCGATCTTCATGCCAAGCACTTGTTGATGAAGTTCTTAACGTCATTCATTTCCTTTGGATGTAAAATAAATTACGTGCGAACAAAAAAAACCTCTCACTGTTAGAATAAGAAATTGGCTGGGGCGCAGGTATTGCACAAATCAGAGATTTATTGTATATAGGATAGGATATTCATGTTTATCCCGGTGAATAAGAAAACCAAGGGGTTAACACATAGACAATCGTCAAATTACCTCGTGCCCACCGTTGGGTTACCGGAGCTATTGCAGTGTGTTGTGTATAATTCACACGTTCCTTCAATGTAGTGAAACCCATTAATGAGCAGGCAATGTCTCGTCGAGTGCCTTGCCTAAGGACACCACCAACAAGCTAACGACCACTTTCAAACCTGCAACCCTTCAGCTTAAAAGTGACGGCCTTACCCACCAGACAAATCTGACTATTATGGGAGTATCAAACAGAACCATCATGGTAAAACTGCCTGCACAAGGTCATAACTACTATATGGATTGTGAAGTAGTGATCTACTAACTTCTGGACATGATTGGTGTCCCATGCCGTTGTAGAGTTTAAATTCAGTTTTAAGACCAGCACGGCTTTGTTTCATTACTTCATGGCTCAATTGACCAAAGTTGACAGGAAGCATATTATCAGCTGTCCCATGGCCTTGAAAAATAGGGCACCTCTGGACAGTGAGGTTATGTCCATCCAGCCCCTATAACGCAAATTTACATACAATCAGCGATTGTGTAATTATGGCTGGAGAAGGTCAGTATTGGAAAAACTATTTTACGTATGTAGGTAGGTTAAGAAAGTTATACCACTTACTTTAATAAAGGACTGGTGTAGAGGCAGATAGGAACTGAGTGCTATTACTCCCCCTAGTTGCTCTGGGTGTGTGAAAGCGGTGTATAATGCCAATGCTCCACCCTTGTAAAAATATTAAGATTTTAAATAAACTAAATGATTTAAAAAGCTCAGTGCATTCAGCGTATTGGCAACTTTTTGCGTGTTTACAGTCAGGCTGAGGTATTGCAAAGTGTGATAAGCACTTGTTATTAATATAATTTGATATACATCAACCCACTTAGTGATAAACGAGGTATACAGCCATAGATAATTGGCAATGTTGTTCCTTAACTTGTCTTCATTTATTGCATATACAATTGTCGTATCAAGCGATTTATTATCATTACTCTATAGAGACACACCTTAGAGGTAAAAGTCAAATAACATATAAGAAAAACTATGTTGATTTCAAGTTACGTTTAGAGCATTTATTGAATACTTCAATTCCAATAATGTTGTTGAAATCAAAAGCATACATTAAATGAAAACACAAATGGTTTAAAAATTACACAATAACCAATGCTTTACCATAGAGAACCCGCCGAGCATAATTCTCTCACTTGGAATGCCATGATCACTCTTTTCCTTTTCAATTATTGCACGAACTAAATAAAAAAAACTTCATGAAGAAAAACTTTGAGTGCTTGAATAGAATATTAATGTTTATACCCAAAACCAGAGCTGGGAGACAGGCATAGGTTACAAGAGATGCATCACAGATTAAGGAAAATTTAGAAATGTTTTCCCTCAATTGCCAATAAAAAATTGGACAAAAACAATAAGTGTAATTTTAATCTATAAATATTTGTCTAATATTTTTAACGCTAAACAGATGAGTTTCACAGAAAAAGTAGAAAGACAAAGTAACCCTTTGCAGCAGAAGCTTTGATTCCTTTCTCATCTTCCTCACTTTTAGGCCCCAAGCCTTTCAGATCATACCTATGATATTTGGTAACAATCCATTAATCCACTTGGTTCAGTCGATATCCAATGAGTGCATGTAGATGTACACTACCAAGCAAGCTATTCAGCCAAACAATTTGACTAAGTTTTTGGGTAAGGTTCTTCAGACTGATATTAATATATAAAGAAATTGTCTTATCCATATTTGCTATATGTTCATGCAGTGCAGCAAACTATCATAGCTGATTGCTTAAATTATGCTATAACATTAGTATAGTATGTATATTATACAATAATACACCATGTTTTAAATTATGTAACATTATAATCTTACCATGATGGCATGACAAATCCACCATTCATAGTCACCGGCATTGAAGGACTGAAATATCAAAATATTGTATTGTTTTTACATTGATACCTTTATATTAAAACCACCAGTGGAATTGTAGAATATACCCTGTGTCACCATCTAGAATGTCACATATGTCGGTACGAGTCATATGATACAACAAAGTTAATGAAGCTATCATTTAAAATAACAATCAAATTAAGTTTTTTGGGTAAATAGAACTAAATGACAAAATTTGGATATAAAAATAAAAAAAAAGAAATTTAAAACATACGCATTTGGGAAAATGTATCTGACATGGCTTTTCTTAATCTGACCAAATCCTTCATACCACCCAGCTCTGAAATTAAACCAATAATCTTAAGTGGGATGTGGTAAATATAAAACATATTGGTTTGTTATTACTGATGACTGTATGTGGCTATGAAATAGACTTGCTTTGACCATTTAGCATAGGGTTGCAGGAACGAAACCGGTCCCTAGTTTGTTGGTGGGTTCTACTAAATTGAAGAAACATTTAAATCATACACCACACACTGCAATAGCTGTGTTAACCCAAAGGTGGACGCAAGGTGATCTGACGATTGCCGTGTGTTAAATGACCATTAATAAATGAAACACACCAAAGGTTTTCACAACAGAATAATGAATTTATAGGATTTTTTAAAAATTAATTAATTTGTTTTAGTGAAGAAAATAAGTGATAGTTTAAAAAAGGAGATTAAAAACATACCCACTGTCTCCTAATCCATGCAGAAATATGACCTGCAAGAAAATACAGTTTAATGAAAAGGGACCTATCAATTTGGGAAGAACTTACAGAAGCAGTGGCTTTTATGGTTGATTTATGAATGAACATATCTTTGGTAATCGACATGGTGGCTTTTGGTGGTGATTTCTCAACTTTAATTTGGTCTTGTCTGCAACATAATATCAGGTTGAAATAATGTGGACTACCCCACTCAAATATCATTTTTGAAAAAGTCCAAAAGGTTTATGGTTGGACCAAAGCCACTGAAGACTAGAACACTTGTTTACCATATTATATATACTACTTATACTAGAGTTTAAGAATTTTTTTCCATTGCTATAATGCAATAGTAAAACTTACTTGATGCAATTTTTTTATTTAAATTAAAAATCACAACTTACATAAATTTAGTATAGTAAAAAGCAGCAACAGCAGCAAACAAACAGGTGAAAGCTATAAGTTTGGCCACTGTTTTTGCAGGTGAAGATAACAGTGAAGTTCCAATTTTATAAAATTTTAAATACAGTCACAAAAAAATAGTTTAAAATTGAGGCATGAGTCTTAGATTGTACTGAAAATAATTGGTTTGATCTGTAAATTTGTGAATTGATTATTCTGCTAACTGAAAACAAAGAAATAAGAGCTTAAATTTAATATCATTATTGATTTAATGATAACGTTTTTAGCAGCAACATTATTTTACAAATCTCATGTACCACATATAGGTGGTTATTGCAGACAAAGAAAACCAGGTTATCATATACGACAAATGTTCATCTCTTAAACTTATGCGTGTTTGGCCACCAATTGGTCCACCAGGGACGGATGATTCTGGTAATTCATCCAACAAGATTGGTTGGGCACCAGTTAATGAACCCATTTCATTCAAATCCTTGTAAAACCACTGGTTTTCGTGTTGGAATGTTCTTGGGTGACAAAGGTGGTCGTGTTTCATTGTGCCGAAGCAAGCCTGTAAGTTCTACTTCCTTTTCAATTTGGCCTTCACGCCTGGTTCGAGGATCTTTTTGATGTCTGGGCACAAAACCCCCTGTTGACTAGAATGGTGATACCACGGTCAGTTAGATGAAATGGTGTGATGACTAGAAGTCCAATATCTTTCTTAACTGACATCATCGAGCCAGCATCAACTGGAGTTTTATCTGTTCGCTCAATAATTGAGCGGGGTTCAATGTAAAGTTCTTTGGAGTGATCGAATTTCCCTCGGACAATTAATGGACAATACTCTAGATTTTTAAGTTCGTTTAAATCATCTGGAAACGAAACTGGATTGTTACTTGTTTTACGTTCAAGTTCTTGAATAAGGTTAAGTTTCCATTTCTTTCTTTGCCACTGCCAAACACCCAACCCAAACGAGCTTATTGGGAAAATGAGCATCATCCATTTTCCAGAAGTGTTATTCCCTTGTTTGTTTTCTACCTGAATGTCGGCTTGGATTGATGGCCTGATGCTCTACATGATGATGAAAATGTAATCTTGGCAACATGTGACAATGTTTGAAAAGTCTGGAAGAGTTTTATTGGTTGTTGTGCAAGCATACTACACTACTTGATATTCACTGGTCAGACACTTCATAAATAACTTTAAAATGACATTTTATAAACAAACGCTTGTCTACAAGAGTGAAAAGTAGCCTAGTTATTTCTTTGTGAAATATTATTATTTGTGCAGAAAATCCATGTGTCATACAAAATATTAAGGATTTACTTTCTTATCCCATTTAGTAATGTCATATGGGTATTGGGTAGGTATGAGAAGTTTGACAATGACACAGGCCAGAACTGTCTGCTGATGACATGTGGATTTTTTGTACAAAATACCACCTTTGCTGGTCTTCACTAAGCTGGATGAGCAGGGCAACTTACTATTTTACAGTTCTGCTGGACAGGGGACAGAACGAACACACCTATTTTGCGGGACAGTGGGAAGACGTGCAGAGGGGAATACTTTTAAAATTCATTTACATATTATACCAGTATAGCTTATGCCTAATTGTTTTACAAAATATTAGAAAAGGGGGCTAGTATAACACGCTCCTTACATTTGCAAGTCAAACAGTCAAATAATAAAAAAGAAAAAAGGCAATGGCGAGCTAGGGTTTCCCCATCTATGATATAATACTCCCCAGCAGTATCAATATGAATATAAAACACTAAAAATCCGCATGTACATCGGTTATCCCCATAATTGTTGTACCATTAGAAAACGTAATAACTTATATTTCCAGCAAATAATTGTATTTCAGGAATTACTACAATATTTATTTAACAGACCAAAGTTATTTTACCAAAATGTTTTGCATCAATCGCAATCCTGGTTGTAGTGTTCAACACACGTTTTTTTTAATATACGTCCTTTATTATAAGTGTTTCGAGATGGAAAGATCAACGAGAGAGTTCTAGATGCCTCTGGGTTATATAGCCGGCATTACATAGATATCTTGAATATTACTACATCACCCTTTAAAGGATAATGAAAGTATGGAGACAAAAAAATAGGCTAAAACGTCTCCATCCGGAGACCGGTATTCTTGAATTATTCGTTGATGCTGTGTTGTTAGATGCCGCTTTTTTTTATCGTGGCGATGCAGGCCTCGATTTCGGCTTTTGCTTTCTCCACGTTCTCGAGGAGGTCCGTGACTTCGAACACTGGCTCTTTATCGCCACTCGGTGTCAATATGTACGTGTGGGTCTGCTGCTGGATTCGTTTGATGGTCGCCCCTTTGGGCCCCACCACCAACCCCACGATTCTTTAGGAGACTTGAACTTCCAGGGTAATGGTTCCGGATGAGCAGCCGCCATCTGACGTCGCGCTGGTTTTACAGTTTATCATCTTTTGTTTGTTATAGGTTAGGATATTCATCTTTATCCCCGTGAATGGGAAAACCAAGGGGGTTAACACACGGGCAATCGTCAGATCACCTCGCGCCCATCGTCGGGTTACCGGACCTATTGCAGTGTGCTGTATATGATAGACACGTTCCTTCAATTTGGTAGAACCCATTAATCCGCTGGATTCAGGCAATGTCCGTAAAGTGCCTTGCCCAAGGACACAGCCGATTAGCGAGCGACCAGTTTCGCACCTGCAACCTTTCGATTGGGCCGGACTAACCAACGGGCCGGACTAACCAACGGGCCGGACTATAAGTTGCGCATATATGTGTTAAATGTTCAGCAGCGGATTGAACCTCTCAGTGAGCTATTGCGACGTCCTCCTTTCTACCAGTAACAACAAACACTGGCTCCCTCCCACGCACCGGGATTTTAATGTGAGTCTTCGTCTTCGCTCGGAGCGCTTTGATCTTGCATCATCGTCTTCCAACAACTTTTGCAATATGCTCCGAGCCCCGAACGCTCACGCAATCGGTCATGTTTTGACTTTTCTTTATTTTCGTGACTTTACATCGAAATTAAAAATTCTTCCTATATACCCATCCGGTTCTTTTAGCGTGATTAACGGTTGTAATTGTTTCTTCGCTTTACAAGCAGTTTTAAAGTGACCACGTTTATGACAAGAAAAACACTCCGCATAACAAGACAATTATCCCTTTCGTGCGATGAGCCGCCATTAATTGCTTTCCCGCGACACGCTTTTTCTTATGGATGCTTTACTACTCGTGTGCACAGTGTCTTACGATGGATTGCGTTCCTCTTTTAAAGCAATTTGTTGTCGCTTTACAAACTAGCGTTTTTATTAATTGATTGGGTTCTTCTGTTGCTACCTTTACTAAATTGTCACTCTTGCGACCCAAACTCCGTAATGGAAGGTTCTTTTATTCTTGATTAAATGCATGTACAATAAAACACGCATATGATGAATTCAATATATGCGGGCACGACTTAAAAAACACCGAACTCGGCTTCTCTAAACTGTTTACTGCAGGAGCCATGTTCTATACTGTTTGACACTAATTCAGGCTCGAAAACAAAGATGCATGACAGAATATGGAAAAAAAGAAGTTCTGGAAACGTTTAAACCCGCAGTAATGTTAAAGCGGTTTTACAACCGAAGATTAAGTCATATGAAACCAGTAATTACTGATAAGCACACCATGCGGTACATAAATAATGACACAACTATATATTTGCTACAGATCCACATTTTTGATCCTTCCAAGTATATTCGGCGTAAAGTACCGCAAAGTTGCAATATTTCTTCTGAATATCGAATAATAACTGAATAACAAACGAAACAAGGGCAAAAAACTGAATAAATATCTATAGTAATTTGCAAAAATCAAGTATACATATATCGTTGATATAGTTCTCGAAAATGACCGGAAGAAGCAAAAACAAAGATGGCCACTGCTAGTTTTATTTTTACAGCAGCTGGTGTAACAATTTTAACACCCCGGAACCCAAAAAAGCGATGTTTTACCTAAAACTGAAACTAGATACAAATTTTTTTTATTTGGAGAAATACCACCTAAAAAATTTAAATGTAAGGGTTATGTTTTTAGGCGTTATTTCAGAAGATCTTCTAGGGAAATCCCCGAAGAAACGACTGAATTGTGCATATTTTTGGGAGACACTTCTAGGTAACACATCTGTATCGGTTGTGGTCTAGGGGTTAATCACGTTCATAAAAGTTGCCGTGTAAAGGATACGACAGTTTCGCATCAACCTGCAACAATTGTATCGTTAATTAAAAAACTTTTAGGTTTAGTTCCTAAAAATGTTTATGACTAAAATTTCGATTATACATAATAGCATATAAACAAATATATGTATATATATTTAAATCAATGACAGCATTCCGCGTTTGTAATACTTATGCTGCTAAAAAAGATGAAGCTAAATGTGTATGTTGCTATTTAGTTAGCAGAAAATATGTTTAGTATGATTGTCGAGTGAAATACAACAAACAATCCATTACTGTACTACGTACTCAACAATTATAGTTTTTAGACAATGTTATAGATATATTTAAGATGTTTTTTACTCTGCTTGGCTAAAAATTACATTTGTACAATTAAAAATTAACGACGACCACATATTTACCTCGGCCCTGGCAATCTCCTTGAATGTAGATGCATCTAATATAAGAAGAAACGTTTTGTCTTCTGGGCACTTACTGATCACGGTGGAAAGGATAATTCCATCATCTTCTTCCGTTGCATCAGGGCGTGGAACAAAGACAGGCTCCGATGCAAATTTATCCTTGGAAATAATATAAACCCGTTACAACGGCAAACGTATTTTAACAATGTAAAAGAAACAAGTTGTTGATGCATTACGCCCTATATTAAGAGAGTAAAAAAGGTTCTAAAATGTAATTAAAAGGAACTTCTTAGACAAAATTGATTCTGGATTCGATTCCACCGGAACGCCTGATAACCAGACCAAGCGGAATCGGTGTAATGAGATTAAAGCCAGTAATTTTAAGAACATAAATAAGATAAATCGTGAGTCTTCCAATTTAATAAAGATATTTTAGCTCCCGATTATCTTAGGACGGCCATGCTGGTATAAAACAACACAATAAAAAAATATTTACCGTTTCACCCCACTCGAGTAATTCTTTCTTTTCAACGTTTATCTTTACAAGTTGTTCATGTACGAACTTTGCGCCTTTAACCCCGTACATATAGCTGAAAGTAGTTATTTAATAATATCCATGGGGAAAGGCAAAGCACTGACGTTTATTAAAGATATATTATATTGGTACCGCGGTGGGGAAAACAAGACGACGCCACCACACTGTTCGGGCAACTAACCTTTGCGGAACAAAAGTTTTTATGCGCTTCACCAAAGCCTCTATGGCCAGCGTAAATACGTGTACGTTGGATAAATATATACAACTTGGATACAACTATGTTTTCTAAAGTAGTGAAACCTTTTATGTTACATCACGTGCAATATATATCAACAAAGTAGATTACGGGCATCAAACTTTTTTAACATTTCGAACGAACCAACATTGACACATTGACTTACTTGTACTTTCGCCCATTGTAATAATCGTAGTTGATACGTGGCAACTCGATTACTACATTACTATCAGCAATTTCGTCAGGAATTAGTAGTTCGTGTTCAAGCGAAACTGAGCCATCCACACATAGTATAGCAGTTGCTTTGCACCCACGAATAGTAACCAGGTTTGAGCCTGTTGCGAATAGTGCGGCTCAACCAACGTACAGTGTAATTGCACAATAAAACAAATTCGACGAACTTCTTAATTCTAATTCAACGCTTTAATCACGTGACTAAAGCAATGGCAAAACACGCCACTCCCAATTAATTGGAAATCACGAGATAAGACGACAATATAAGATTAACTACTTCAGAACTGTTTTAATTTTGCTTTGCGAACAGTAACCGAATTCAGTAAAAATAAAATACATTAACCTTGAGACGCATCTGAAGGAATGTCAAGGGGAATTACGTATCTTCTTGGGCGAGCCGATTTCTTCCGATCGAGGTTAAAATTCCAGTTTTCTATTTCTTTACCCTCGGCTCGTAAATGGCTAGTGTTGCTACAATAGAATAATGCTGTTCATTACAAACTTAAGATAAATGGCTTACGAAATGACAGTATTGTTATAAAGCGAAATACCGGAATATCTAGAGCAGGCCTAATATATTGTATATCTGTAGAATAAATATATAAAAATAAATGCATAATATGGCATGGTGGGCGGCATATTCTTTAACTGTTTGCCTGGTGACGTCACCAGGTAGCAGTAACTCTTTAACTACGGCGAGTATATTATATAAACAAATGCATGATATACCATATACACACTTATACACCAAGAACATTAGGATCAAACTAAAAACCTGTTATATAATTGAAATATTCTTACAAGAGCCACAACGGTGACTGATCTGAACAGCACATATCGACCACTAGAAAAGTGTTCCCGTCTTCCCCCCGAGTTTCATACGCGTTGATGTGGTGAAAGCAGAACATACCTTTCGCAGAGTACTTCGTTTTTAGTTTCAGACCCGTTGTTTTGTTGATAACATGAAACTGAAACATTGGTTTGATTTATCTTCTTATATTTGTTGTCATGGTAGCAGAAAATGAAAAAGCCTTTTTTACACCCATATCGGTGTAACTCGACTGAAAACAATATAATATACCGAAGTAGCCATATTAGTTTATTAGATTTCACACGACATAATATGTTAGATATCTGGGATCTTTATGCTAAACAGCTATCAGTTAAGCTTCGTTATTTTGATTTATTATAGTAAAATGGAATGCCATGTACACTGACCTAACTACTGGTCAGATAAAAAAAATGAGAAAAAGTTATCAGTCGGTTTATAAATATAGTTTATCATCATAGTTTACCACTGATTTCTTCGAGTTGTCTTCGTAAAAGCTGGAAAGGATTCCTCTCCATAGAAACTGCCCAACCAACACGCGTGGAACAGAGTAGCTAAGTGGTTGTTCGTGAAATATTATCCAATTTTCCGTGATTCCAAAACTAGCACAAACATACAAGAGTTTAACGATAGCGTTGTGCTGGTTTCTTCTTAACAGTTGCTAGACAACAATCTAAGCAAGTCGTGTACCTGGGCTAAGCAAATCGTGTACCTTCTATCCAAAACATTACATGAGTAAGGATAGTCAAGATACTGTCCGTTCTGTCCTGTGACTACCTCGGTTTACCATTCTATAACAATTAATCTGGCAATAGCCTATGCATTGTTTTGTTTATATTACCTGTGGTAGTAACTTAGATTTGTACCATTAACTGGGAATTTCATGAATACTTCCATCTCATTCATTGGGTCCGGGGAATTTATTTTGGAGACAGGTACTTTAATAATATGATAGAATGACTGTCGACCAAACGTCGAACCAACATTAAGATAGTCTCCATTTAGATCTGTACGGGCAATGACAAAGGTAAGTTATTTTATCTTAGGACTATCGTTTAGTATTTTTTCCCTTCGATTCGGAAGGGGGCATATTTTAAATATACTCTTTTTTTCTGCGTAACGCTGCTGTGACAGGCATGTGCGGTCGCCAGGTCTTAGGATAGAACGCGTTATCCAATGAGGTTTAAACTTTCAAGAACCCAAACCAGCATGCACATAGTTTGCCTTAACTTTTCATTTTTCAAAAACCCAAGGGAAATTTCCTTTATCCGGTAAAATGTGAACAAATCAGAAAAGCATACCTATCTTATTACCCGTATAAATGAGGTCAAAACACAAAACTAAGATAAATAAATATTAAATTTAAATATGAACAAAAATGATGCGCATGCCCCAAACCTACTTTTAACCCTTTTAAAGAAAACCCCAATTTTCTACATACCACCTACATATAGGTATATGGCGTATTTGTAACACGGGAGAACCCGTAAGTTTCTGCTTGCAGAAGTAAACGTTGTACCCTTTGTATATGATATCCCATGGAGGGTTAGGTAACCATGTCACACGTTAGGTTCATTAAAAAAAATAGATTCCAAGTTTGGAACTCGCACTTTGTATAAGATATACTTTAGGGGATGAGGTAGTCAGAGAACCCGATCGTTGCATGCACAAAAATATATTGTACACCTAACAGGAGTTTTAAAAATAGCGGTGGTTTACACATGATTGAAACTCCTTAGTTTATTTAAAGATCTGAATATACCGATGCTTCTGTGGCATCAAACAGGTTTGTACAAAACAATACATCTAGATACATGCTATCGTGGGTTTTTTTTATTTTAAATGCAATAGGAAAAACATCAATGACCGCACACTTACCATAATGTGGATGGGCGGTTGTAACAGTCATTTCAATTGGACCGCAGCCCTTGATCGAATTCTTTGTTTCCAATGATTCAGGGTCGAAACGGTGTGCAATTACAGCATCGGTAATTGCGTACACACTTTCTCCAAGTTTAGCAATGTTAACATTAGCGTTGTCAGATTCTGGCTTCGATTGAGTGAATTTGGTAGCAAACCTGTGGTTTATGTTTAATAATGTGAGAAATGGAAAGTATACTGGTTTAAACTTTTTAAAACATGTCTGTACTTCCGAAAAAAACATCTGCGCAAACCAAAAAATCGATTAAATAGAAATCGATCCAGTAATAAAAGTAAATTACTTTATTTAACAGACATCCAATTCATTGAACTTGCTAACAACTGGTATTTACTTACTAAACATTATATTTTTGTTCTATTTGTAAAGTAAGCATGCCTGTACGCACACCGGCCTTATTGTGAAACTCGCAAATTTTGTTTTCTGCGTTTATAGAGAATTTTTTATTGCTGTAAACTCTAATCAAACATATAACTTAAAACCTACATAAACAGCTAGAGAGTGTAAATAACGTGTTACCAACCAGTATTTATAAAATCCCTGCATGCAGAAACGACCTGGTTCCCTGGCTATTTTATCACCTTTGGTATATCTTATACAAAGCGTTTGTTTCTGCAAACAAAAAACTAATGGGTTCCCAAATTACCAATTCACCTCTCATATCTATAGTTTTAAATGCATTCCTAACCCCCATGGTATATCTTAAATAAAGCATATAACTTTTATTTCTGCAAGCAAAAACTGATGGGTTCCCGAGTTGTCTCAACTTAATATCCATGTTATCCTAATAAATGATTCACGTTGGTATGCTAAACACACGACAATAGAAACAAAGAAATTTTTTATATATAACATAGGGGGCTGTTCGGGGATAGTTTGATTAACATATTTTTTCTTTGTTATTTAATAATTCTACCACAACAAAATGGCTAAACTGCGAGAAAATGGTGGATGTGCTAATATTACTAGTGGGTATACTTCTAACAAGTTTTAATCATAATTTAAGAGTAGAGTGCGGTTAAGTGATGGGAAGTTTCCCTTTAAATGGTTCACGGTGCAGGGCATGGGGTGTTTCAATCTTTTTCAATCGTGTGATGAAAAACGACCAAAACAAATATTTGTCATACCTATAACTATATATTATATCATAATTATACCAAACCTTTGGAAAATGTTTTTACATGGGTCTGGCCTTGATGCCGTCGCAAATTCACCAATTACTATTCTGGAATTTTCATGGTTCTTTTGATAAGTTTTGCTTTTTAGAAATTTGCTGTTGTACACCACTTTACCATTGGCGATACTGAATCTGATGATAAATATATAGGATAGGATAGGATATTCATCTTTATCCCCGTAAATGGGAAAACCAAGGGGGTTAACACACGGGCAATCGTCAGATCACCTCGCGCCTATCGTCGGGCTACCGGAGCTATTGCAGTGTGTTGTATATGATAGACACGTTCCTTCTATTTGATAGAACCCATTAATCCGCTAGGCTCAGGCAATGTCCGTAAAGTGCCTAGCCCATACACACAACAGACTAGCTAGCGACCAGTTTCGCACCTGCAACCTTTCGATTGAAAGGCGACGCACTTAACCGTTAGACCAACGGGCCGGTCTGTATATAGGATTGGATAGGAAACTTATGCAGAGGTACAAAAGCACATTTTGTCTAGCAGTTAAGTTTTAGTTGCCGGTCCAAACAATGAATCATACCTCCATATATAAACAGAACCCAAAACCATATAATTGCCCACCTGTGCAAAATTGCATGCCCGTCGAACCAGTGATCAAATGTATCCGACCCAATGTCAAATTCACCAGGTCCGATACGGACCACATCACCGTTCAACCAAGTCGGCACACAACCTAGACTCGTATCGTGCAAAGTATATGTTTTAATGTGAGTATATGTTGCAAAGATGTAATCAAACCCACAACAGTAAGATTTAAAAACAGGAACATTGATTAAGGAGCTCAGTTAAAACAAATGTCGCCACTAACAAGCCAACAGAAATTTAAGAAATATTTATAACACAGACAGACATTACATGTTAATATTGTCACGATTTGTCGCCTCCTAATTGTACTGTGCTGGGTGTATGACGCAGTAGTAGACCAGAGTAGCAGATCACAGGATCGACTGATACCTTAATCAACATCCTTGCACTACAATTCTTTTTGTCGGCTGTGGCCAAGCAATAACGATCATAATACCAATGGCTTAATCTAGCTTAATTGAATTTATTCGGATAACGAAAATGCTGTAATAACTCATTACAGCACGAGAGAAACCCCCTTTTCTGTGCAGGTGGTAATGGTACCGACCGTTGTTTTCAAAAACAATAAGTATCCTATCCCAAAAGTCGACATTTACTTTTAAGATTATTTAAAAAAATGTTATAGCAACCTTTAACGAGACATTCAGTGGGGTCGATCTCTTCTGAGTTCTTAATGAAACCACTACATTGTTGACGCTTGTCAGATTTCTTGGTCGCCATGACTGAGCGAGTGTCAAATTCCCTTAGCCAAAGCCACGAGTTTGTTGTTGTTTCCTAACAAGTTAATTAATCACTCTGGCGTCAAGCGCCAAGCTAACGGTTTTATCAATTCTCTTTACAAAACAAACTGTTATACAATTGTTAACATACATCTAACACCGGAATGGTGTTTATGTGTCTGTCTATTACGTCTACCTTTTGATCAATTCTTCAAGTAACATGCACCACTGCTGTTACTGCAGCGCAGCTTATGTTGCTCTCAATGCACATTAAGAACCAAATTTGGTAATATGTACACCACGTTTAAATTAATTTACGTTGTTTTTTTTATTTATTTTTGTTGTAACAGAATGCCGTCGTCACGCATCGCAATCACGGCGTATTTCCGTTCGTGATAACAAATACCTTCACTGACCTAGTACAGCGTGACTGTTTGTTATTTACCACCCGGAAAAATAGGACAAAAAATATTCTTGTGCACTAATAAATACACTATTATTAAGTGTACAAAACAACTGTAAAGTCAACTTTAAAATAATTAGATAGATAATCTGAATATGAATGAAAAAATCGTACGCCTCATACCCAATTTTAAACTATTTTTCGGGAATTCACCAGAAATATAATTTTACTAAAACTAGTGACTAGTCTAATTTACCTCAATACAAAACGGAAGGAAATCACCTTCTCTATTTCTTTACAGACCTAAGAATATCAGCACGACATTCGTTTTGCAACTTTTCAGCGCCGATTATTTTTTTAACATCCGAGAGGTGTTAACTAATTGGTATTAGATATGCAATTAAAACCTTTGGATAAAAAAAGGCTGAAAAACTCACTACAGGCCGGAGAAAAATAAGCACGACGTCCGTTTTTTTCAAATTTTAAACATTTTTTGTCGATATTCTTAGATATTTAATATCTTAGATCTAAAAAGAAAAATCCATTTTAAATAAAAAAAAAGTATTAAATAAAAGATAAAAATAGATTCAATAAAATTATAACCAATTAATAAAAACATGTTTTACTACTGTTATTAATAATCAGAAAGGGGACGAGTAATCATGAATCCGATTTGGCGTCATAGCCATTTCGCTATAGCGAATTTAGCTCAGTTGCAGTGAAAACAAACCGGAATTCAACAGCTTTACCAAAATGCAGGTGTTACAATAACTTATTCAAAACGCAGTTGCAAGGTGTGTAACATATTTTCCTTGATACAGAAGATCAACAACGTGGTTTAGCAAAATAATTTTAAAAATGAAACCAGAAAAAACGGCAAAACGTTAGACAGTAAGATAAAAATCGTCATTTGGCATTTTTTAAATTTTATATAGAGTTAAAGACAGTCGTGATACCTAAACAAAAACACAGGCCCCTGGGGATTCAAGTAATTTTTTGGCTTAAGTACCTATGGCTGGCATTAACTCTAACCTGAAGTTCTCTAGCTATTGAGACACAGACAATTGACTCCAACAGATCCGAACTCCATCACGAAAGCCCCTTTTATTCTTGATTAAATGCAGACAATAAAACACAAAGTTAAACTAATTCTGACAATCCTGCCAGGACAGTTCAGCGGCGAGCCGCGCGTTTAGATTAATAACTCTTGTTTTCAGCTCGGTGTTTGCGTTCGTTTTTGCAAGCTCTAGACGCTCTATATTAAACGTCACGAATCATACATCGCGTGACAGGAAGGCTCGTGATAATTTTGTCTTCAGTCTGCTTACAGATCGTTCATAATCCTGGTAGACAAAACTTATAAACAACAAAAATTCAGTACAGAGACGCGAAATTGCTATAGGCCATTTTCATTTTTTCACAGCTGGGTCCAAATCAGTCATTAAAATCGACATAACAGCAATATAACAGGTTAATATTTCAGACTAAGCGTAGGCTACCGGTGGTCTGATAATACATTTACTACAGGAAATCATCTAATTAGTATAAACTGTTCCTGGAAGCCAATATTCTTATATTATTCCGCTCGACTGTTCTGCATTTGGTTGTACAAACCACAACATAATGAGTAGGTTGTTTTCGTTTTCCCAACAACAACGACCCAGAGAAGAGAGAAAGGTGGATCGTAGCTTATATGATAAAACACACCGATGGTTCTTAATTGTCCACAAAGAGTAAAAACACCTATCTGTGTTTAGCTTATTTTAATACAGATAATATAGCTACCAGTATCTTTCTTTCAATCGAAAGGTTGCAGGTGCGAAACTGGTCGCTAGCTTGTCGGTTATGTCCTTGGGCAAGGCACTTTACGGACATTGCCTGAATCCAGCGGATTATTGGGTTCTACCAAATTGAAGGAACGTGTCTATCATATATAACGCACTACAATAGCTCCGGTAATCCGACGATGGGCGCGAGGTGATCTGACGATTGCCCGTGTGATAACCCCCTTGGTTTTCCCATTCACGGGGATAAAGATGAATATCCTATTCTACATCTCTTCCAGGAACTTATGTAATGTACCGGTAATTAAATAGAATGAGATATATTACAGATAATTCAGCTATCAGTATCTTCCCAGTAACTTAAGTAATGTACCGGTAATTAAATAGAAAACTTTTCAGTGAAGTAGTGGTAGTTGGAAAAAAAGACTTTTTTAGTAGCACAGTAATATTACTGAGTGTAGAAAAAAGGGTATGGCATTTATACAAATTTTAATTTATTCAGGCCATCATTGTTGAAACCCACCCGACTATGTTTCATCAGTCTTTATTTACACACCTACAACATAATATGAAACTACTGTGGTGTCCAGACAACAAAATCACAAGCCTTCAATTTCCAAATGTACGTCTGTATTTGAATCTATGTATAATAAGATTTTTTTCAATTTTTTTTCCTGGTTGATACAGAAATTGTGCTGTATCAGTGCTTTATCCAATGATTCTGTGTACCATGCAAAGAACAAATTTTTAATTTTTTTAATGTTCCCCCAAAAAATATTTGTTCATATGTACAACGGTTTCAAAAAGCACAACATTTTCATGGGTATTTAACCTGCCATATTGCCCTGACATCTTCAACCAGAAGTCGTTAAATCTTTAAGAATTGTTAGATAACATGATATGTAAAAAATAAATTTAGGCTTATGTACTAAACCCTTTTGGGTGAAATGTTCGTAAATCTAACACGAATATTCTTCTTACTACACATGGAAAAGAAGTTTGGTTTGTTGGGACCCATGCGTTTATGCTTGCAGAAACAAAACTGGCAGTGCGGTGAAAACTTAATGGAATGTTGGATAACATGGACCTGGCGTGCACATATCTGACAATTACAACTATTTTGTAATGAACATATATAACAAGATCGAATTGTTACCTCAGGAACCCATGTGTTTATGCTTGCAGAAACAATCTACATACTCGGTTTATTAAATACAAATTCTGGAGACGGAACCTCCTCGCATGAATATACAGCATACAAAATGTGTTTTACAAAAAGTTGCGGTTAAACACGTGGTTGACACTCTCCAGTTCATTTTTTGCTCCTTATTTACATTACACAAGAATGGCATAAATATTTCAAGTTAAAGAGGCAGGATAAAACGGCAAAATTACTATACTTAAAACATGTCTGTGAATACCGAAAGTGTATCTAAAAAATATGACATGATGTTAAATCATATTGAAAAGAAATTACGTTTGAAAACTTTAAGTCCAAATTAATAAAATTAAAATCTTGACAAAAATTGTGCAAAAACGACCAAGTAATGCGGAGGAGCAGGTTTATAAAAGTTAAGTGAAAAAATGAAACCCTAAAATGATTTTTTTTATTTGTACATAGTTCATTTCTAATATTAAAGAACAAGGAAAGGCAAAACAAAATTATTTTAGATTGGAAATACTTCACTTTGTAAAAAAAAACACATTTTCAATTGTTTTTAAGATAATGAGGTAATATCGATAGCATTCTTAACGAATATATATTTAAGCATGTTCATAAAAGTTGCCGTGTAAAGGATACGACAGTTTTGCATCAACCTGCAACAATTGTATCGTTTTTAGGTTTAAAAATTTAAGGTTTATTTTCTGTAAATATCAATGCCTTAAAATTCGGTTACACATAATAGTATATATATAAATAAATGTGAGCTTTTCCCATTTGTAATACCTGTACTACTGTAAATATTGAAGCTAAGTGTGTATGTTGCTATTTAGTTAAATATGTTTAGTAGGATTGTCGAGTGAAATACAACAAACAATCCATTATTTTGCTACGTACTCAACAATTATGGTTTTTAGACAATGTAATAGATTTATTAAGGATGTTTTTTACTTATTAAAGTAACGCTCTTCTTGGCTAAAATTACATTTGTACAATTACAAATTAACGACTAACACATATTTACCTCGGCCCTGGCAATCTCCTTATATGTTGATGCATCTAATATAAGAAGAAACGTTTTGTCTTCTGGGCACTTACTGATCACGGTGGAAAGGATAATTCCATCATCTTCTTCCGTTGCATTAGGGCGTGGAACAAAGACAGGCTCCGATGCAAATTTATCCTTAGGAGTTACATGAACCCGTTACAACGAGACACGTATTTTTAACAATTTAAAAGAAACAAGTTAGTCATGTATTACGCCCTATATTGGGAATGTGTAAATGTTTTAACATGTGATTAACAGGAACTTCTTAAGCAAAATTGAGTCTGATTCGACTCCACCGATACGCCTGATATAACTGATCATCTTAGGACGGCCATGCTGGTATAAAACAAACATTAAAAAAAATATTTACCATTTCACCCCACTCGAGTAATTCTTTCCTTTCTACGTTTATTTTTACAAGTTGGTCAGGTAAGAAGTTTGCGCCTTGAACCCCGTACATATAGCTGAAAGTAGTTATTGCATAATATCCTTGATGGGTAAAGGCAAAACGAAGACGTATATAATACAGCGTTATTATATTGTTGGTGAAAGATATAGGAAACTTATATTGGTAGTAAACCAAACGGTTGTTAAATATTAAAAAGTTTTCACCACAGCATTTTTCTTTTGTGCTACCACACTGTTCGTGTGAGGCAACTAACCTTTACGAAACCAACGTTTTTATGCTCTTTACCAAAGCCTCTGTGGTAGAGCTGGGCGTAATTGAACAAAGTTGTATTACGGAATTACGCCAGCTCAGTTACGTAATTCCGTAATTTTCGTAATTTTTATGACGTCATCGTTATTTTAAAAACAGCCAAAAATCATCGTGTTTTTGCATGCATTTTGATGGTAGAAAAAAAGAATGAAATTTTAAACTTAACTTCAGAGACTTTAAAGTTTAAACTAAACGCTTCGTTCGTCCTGCGTTGAAACAAATTCACAAGTAAACAAACCGCAGATCGTGGCGGCGTTGCCCTTTGTCTTATCGCGCTGATTACAGATAAGGAAATTGGCGCGAATCCAAGATCACGTGTATTTAACGCGATTTTGATTATTCTTACTGAGGGAACTATTTTAATCGAACTAGATCTATGCAAATACTTAAACGGTTAACAGATCAAGGAAAAATCGGTTAACTTTTTTTTAGCCAAGATTTTTATACAAGTGTTCTCTCTCGCTGGTACTTATTAATAATGGCAAGGTCCTGGAAAAAAAAACGCGCTCGGGAGTGCGTCAGTGGTCCTGTATTAAAACTAGGTCAACGTGACCCTAGGTCATACCGCCGATTAAAGCAATAAACACTGTGACGAGCAACGGTTAGCAACACGACAAGTTTCAGTTAGCAACGCGAAAAGATACGGTTAGCAATCGTTAGCAACTCGATACAAACTCGGGGCCTCTACCTTTACTCGTCCCATCACTAATAGTAGGCCCACTAAAAGTCAACCGCGCGGTCGTTAAAAAAAAACACCCTATACCGTGTATTGTTATCATGCGCTGTTGTAGGCGTTAAAAACGAACACAGTCGGTTAACCATTTATTGATTTCATTGACGGTTAACTGTGACGTCCACTCGATTAACCGGTTAACCGTTAACTTCGCACAGCCCTAACTCGAATAAAAATAAACGAACAATTTTTTTTTGCCAAGACTTAAACAAGGAATTGCATAGACAGTATATTTACAACGATCATCAATTCCCGTTTGAATAATTACGGACAGATGCGTAATTACGTAATTTTGATTTGACTTACGTAACGTAATTCCGACGTCCGTAATTACGTAAGTGAACGTAATTTCGTAATTACGCCCAGCTCTACTCTGTGGCCAGCGTAAATATGTGTACGGATGAATAAATATATACAACTTGGATAAAACTACAAGTAGTGAGACCTTTATGTAACATCCCGTACAATATATATCACCAAGCTTACGGACATAAAACTTGGGTAACATTTGGAAAAAGCCAACAACATTGACACACTGACTTGACTCACTTGTACTTTCGTCCATTGTAATAATCGTAGTTGATACGTGGCAACTCTATTGTTGCATTAGTACCAGCGATGTCGTCAGGAATTAGTAGTTCGTGTTCAAGCGAAACCGAGCCATCCACAGATAGTTTAGCAGTTGCTTTGCACCCACGAATAGTAACCAGGTTTGATTCTGTTGCAAATAGTGTGGTTCATCCAAGTTAGAGTGTGTTTGGATTAATTGGAAATCACGATATAAAACGAAAATATAAGATGAACTACTTTAGAACTGTTTTAATTTTGCTTTGCGGATTCAGTGAAAATAAAATTTATTAACCTTGAGACGCATCTGAAGGAATGTCAAGGGGAATTACGTATCTTCTTGGGCGAACCAATTTCTTCCGATCGAGGTTAAAATTCCAGTTTTCTATTTCTTTACCCTCGGCTCGTAAATTTTCAGTGTTACTACAATAGGATAATGTTGTTTTTCATTATTGTTATATCGAAGTATTGTTATATCGAAGTACCAGAGCAGGCCTATAATATATTGTAAGTTACCTATATACAATTAAATGCATAATATAGCATGGCAGGCGGCATATTCTTCAATTGTAAGCTTGGTGACCTCTTTAACTACGGAGTATATTATATAAACAAGTGCATATACCATATACACAACCATAGATCAAGTGTATTGGCATCAAACTAAAACGTTTTATATAATTGAAATATTCTTACAAGAGCCACAATGGTGACTGATCTGAACAGCACATATCGACCACTAGAAAAGTGTTCCCGTCTTCCCCCCGAGTTTCATACGCGTTGATGTGGTGAAAGCAGAACATACCTTTCGCAGAGTACTTCGTTTTTAGTTTCAGACCCGTTGTTTTGTTGATAACATGAAACTGAAACATTGGTTTGATTTATCTACTTATATTTATTGTCATGGTAGCAGAAAATGGAAAATAATTTTTTTACACTGTATCGCTGTCTCGACCAAAAAAACTATACTATACCGAAGCAGCCATATTAGTTTATTTGATTTCACACGACATTATATGTTAGATAAAATGGAATGTCGTGTACACTGGCCTAACTACTGGGCAAATAAAAAAATAAGAAAAAGTTATCAATCGATTTAAAAATATAGTTTATCATCATAGTTTACCACTGATTTCTTCGAGTTGTCTTCGTAAAAGCTGGAAAGGATTCCTCTCCATAGAAACTGCCCAACCAACACGCGTGGAATAGAGTAGCTCCGTGGTTGTTCGTGAAATATTATCCAATTTTTCGAGATTCCAAAACTAGCAATTGGAAGGTACACACTATCGACCAATAAACATACAGGAGTTAACGATAGCGTTGTGCTGGTTTCTTCTTAACACTTGTTAGACAACAAAATGGGCTAAACAAGTCGTGTACCTTCTATCCAAAACATTACATGGGTCAGGATAGTTAAAATACTGTCCGTTCTGTCCTGTGACTACCTCGGTTGACTATTTCTATATTCTCCCATCGAGTTAAATTGTATGGTGGTGTTCCCTAATATGGTTTCACAATGGCAATTTATAGGTATATGCCGTATTCGTAACACGGAAGAACCCGTTAGTTTATGCTTGCAGAAGCAAACGTTGTACCCTTTGTATATGATATCCCATGGAAGGTTAGGTAAACATGTCACACGTTAGGTTCATTTAAAAAATATAGATATTGAGTTTGGAACTCGCACTTTGTATAATATATACTTTAGGAGTATAGGTGATGAAGTAGCCAGGAAACCCGAACACAATATAAATAATATGAAACAATAAATATTAAACACAGAAGAATATAAATTAAATACCCGAGTTTAGGGGATTAGGTAGGTCAATCCGTTCACTACAGATTAACCTTCCTCTCTATCTGTTACAATCGTTTTGTCTATTCAACGGTTTGGTCTCTTTACCACAGGTGCAACTAAAAAGGTCACCGAAAATACTAAAGAAATGAACTAAAGCCACGCCTTACAAGTGTACAAAAAACAAAGAGAACAAAGGATAAAAAGGTAAATGAGAGAAAATAATGACGTCATAGAAAACAGGAAATAATTCTTTAAACCAACAAAAACTCTCGCAATAACATATCTTCCCAAAAATTTTACAAATTTTTCCCTTCGAAAAACGTTAAACAACATACTAAAGGGCGTTAAACAATACAGTAACTGGCGATAACGAAGACAAGTTTATAGGTTTGGTTGGCTCCTCGTCGGGTAATCGTTTAACATTAACGGTTGCCTCTCTCTCACGACTCTTCACCAGTTCGAAGGAGTAGGATCAACTTTTGGATGGGGCGGTCTAGGACTGTTAAGGATGATATGCGTTGCCCCGTTCATCTCTTCGGCCATCACCGACGAGAATGTTAACTTTGCGAACAAGACCATCTTCACTTGGGTACATCTTCAACACTTTTCCCATCTTCCAAATATTTCGGGTTGCGTTTTATCGACCAACAATACGATATCGCCGACTTGAATATTGTCCTAATGGTGCGCCATTTCGTCCTAACTTGTAGGGTCTGGTGGTGTTCTTTTCTCCAGCGAGACCAAAAAACGTTCGCCAAGTATTGGACTCTTCTCCATCTCCGTCTAACTCCAACGTATATATCCGTATGTTGAAAATTGCCAGGTGGTGGAAGGAAGGGTTTTAACTTTGTTGTCAGCAAATGGTTTGGTGTAAGAGGCTCAGGTACTCCTGCTTCGTTTAAACCGCTGTGAGTTAAGGGGCGCGAGTTGACGATATTTTTCACTTCCGTCATTAGAGTTCTAAAAGTCTCGTCATCGAGTTGTTCTCCGAAACGTCTCAACATTAGCTCCAGTGAGCTTCTTACAGTTTAAATTTGCCTTTTCCCAACCCCTTTTATGTATCTTGCATGAGGGGGATTAAATTCGAAAGGAACACAATAACCGTCCTGTCGAAGTAAATATTGTTTAATGCTCACTTGCTTGATTGAACCTGCTTCGCTCTTCAATTCGTTAAATGCGCCAACAAAGTTTGTCCCGCAGTCGGATCTCATCTGCAACACGGGGCCCATACGGGCAAGAAAACGCCGCTTTAAATGGCCAAGTCTCCTTTTCGCTATTGGTCGACTTTTCGTAGGTCGCATGTTGTTGTGCTTTAAACATAGTGGTCTTTGGTATCCACCATCTGGTAATTGTGCAATGTTCTCGACGATTATATTCTCGAACTTTTTGTCTTGTAATGACAGTTTACTTCCATTGTTGCACTCTTTCTCGTGGAAGTCTAGCTCCATCCCTTTGCGATCTTGCTGTGGTGATATATTTTCCCTAGCACATTCTTTACTTGCGATGCAGCAGTGAGTTATCAAGTCGCCGACGCCTATGTGATTTTTACAGACGATGCCCACGATACCACAACTAAGGATCGATTTTTGAGCATACGGTTCATTTTCTTTTCCACAGACTATTTCCCGAGGTCGAGTGACGCATGGAACGTTTGTTTCAATCAGCATACCTATCGGTACATGCGGTTTGTACGGCGAGATCTGCTGCGATATTTTGGCTAGATGTTTGAACCTCAAGGCGTATTCAGGTCTAGGTATCTGACTTCGAGCTGCCGGTATCTCTGGTCGTGTGTAAATGACAGGTAGGGGGATTCGCACCGATCAGTCAAAACTGGAAATCTCTAGATTACGAATTGGTACACTTGGACTAACGTTATTCCTACCCATCATTGTGCATAAGTTGATATTTGTATTTGTGTCGGCAACTCCCATACATTCTTAAAGCTCTTCGGAAATAAAGGAACTGTTCGATTGTGAATTCAAAATGCAGTACGTCAGCACTTCAGTCGAAGGGGCCTTCGTACTTCTAATCCACACTGGAAGAATCATCGAAGAGTCGTCTCCCTAAATGGCGTTACCACACAGCAAAGTGCATTTACATTCTGCTTTTTCTATTTCCCACTCCATATGTAAGCAAGTTACATGCGTCTTCTTGCAAATGTCGCATTTTACTCTCTTTCGACACTGTCGGGCAATGTGGTTCTGACTTGAACCGCAAGAGTAGCAAAGTCGTTCAATTCATAGGAAATCCTTTCTTACCCTTCTAGGTATTCTTAAGAACAGTTCACACTCATCTATGTGATGTCGTTCACCGCAATAAAAACATTTACCGTCTATTTTCCTTGGGCCATCTTGAGAGTTATTCGACCTTGTAGCAAATGATACTGTTTTCCGATTGTCCACTTGCCATCGTCTTCTGAAGCTCCGGTATGTTTTCCCTCTCGGATTGTCGTTCTATGAACTTTACCAGCTGGTTCAAACTGTGGGTATGAACCAGCGTTTCTTTCCTTCCAATCTATTACTGCGTCTTTCCATTTTGATGCTATGAAAAGTGGAAGCCGTGAAATTATATTTGAACTTTCGGTCGGATAATCCAAAATATTTAAGCTTGCAATTTTGCTCTTCGCAGTAAGAACTTTAATTAAAAATTCCGAAAATCGTCTGAGATCCAATGAATCAGAATGGTGAATTTGTGGCCAGGAATAGAGCTTATCGGTAAACGCTTTGCTAATAACGCATTCGTATCCATACCTTTTTTAAGAGTGGATTTTGCGGCCTCATACGCTTCCTCAGATTGTAACAAAAAAAGCCATCAACTACTTCTTTTGGTTCACCTCTTTAAGTGTTGTTACAAGGTATTAAGTTTCTGTGCAACGCAACTGGATCTCGCCTCTATCAGTGCATCGAATGCCGTTTCCCACGATGGAAACTTGATTGCGGTGCCATCGAATACATCTACTTTTATATCCGGTAATCTATATGAAACAGAGGGTAAAAGTGGTTATTGGAAGTGGTGTATTGTAATTAAAGGTGCTTTTCGGAGCGATTCGTTCGTGTCGTTCTGTTGTCGTGTGTTCGGTATGGTTCATTTGTTCAAGAAACGACGTACATTTCTTCACAGATGGCAACTCTTAAATATCCTCTGGTCTTATTCCAAAAGGATTTTCTATTCTTTCCGCTTCCAGACAAGCCGATGCTCGGGCGTCGTTTTCTGCGATTTCACAGGAAATGCGATTTAAAGATAAATCTTTATCGGCTTGCATTTTTTCTAATTCAAGTTCATTTTGTTTCCTAGTAAATGCGAGTTTTGCTTTTAAACCAGCAGCAGCGATATTTTGTTTGTAACGCTCCTTTTTTATCATTTCTTCCGCGGACTCACCCTTTCGGCTAGAACGTTTGCTGGTTGAACTTTTGTAGAAGTTGGATTTCGAGGACATTCTTTCTTGTCGAAGCTGAATCACACTTATTTTCGCCTTTTGTTTAGCTTTAGCTATAAGTTCCTTGCATTTGGTGATCCTCGAACACAACCTTTCGCGTTCGGTTTAATTGAGTTTCTCTATGATCGTTTCCATGTTTGACCTTATCAAAGATAACTCGCATTTTTCACTCCGACAAAATCATTTCCAATTATGGCCATATCCAGTACGTCTAATTTATCGTTTAGTTCACCTTTCATTAGTTCCCATCGTTCAAAGGTATCAGCAAGTTCATTGTCCAGATGTCGAGGTTTCCTTGTTGTAACATTTTCATCACCAGCCAAGTTTTGCATGGTGACGTCTGTTTGATCACTTCGGGCACTTGCTCGCGAGTCGCGCGTTTGTCGTTTCGTTCCAATCTCAAACGACGTGCTGGTCTCTTTTCGCAATTTCGTCTCCATAATCTGCACTAATTGTCAATCCCACTCAGTTACTTTTCTGAATTTGCCTTATTGCCCCTTTGCAGTTACGCGCCCTTCTCCACCGAAGTTTATTGAATTGCGGTAACTGGAAATAACGAACACAATATAAATAATACGAAACAATAAATAATGAACACAGAAGAATATAAATTAAATACCTGAGTTTAGGGGATTAGGTAGGTCAATCCGTTCACTACAGGTTAACCTTCCTCTCTATCTGTTACAATCGTTTTGTCTATTCAACGGTTTGGTCTCTTTACCACAGACTCTCAGGTGCAACTAAAAAGGTCACCGAAAATACTAAAGAAATAAACTAAAGCCGCGCCTTACACGTGTACAAAAAACAAAGAGAACAAAGGATAAAAAGGTAAATGAGAGAAAATAATGACGTCATAGAAAACACTTAGCAGTCTCGCAATAACAGTGGCACCAAACAGGTTTGTACAAAACAATACATCTAGATACATGCTATCGTGGGGGTTTTTATTAAATGCGATAAGAAAAACAATAATGACCACACACTTACCATAATGTGGATGGGCAGTTGTAACAGTCATTTCAATTGAACCGCAGCATTTGATCGAATTTTTTGTTTCCAATGATTCAGGGTCGAAACGGTGTGCAATTACACCATCAGTAATTGCGTACACACTTTCTCCAAGTTTAGCAATGTTAACATTGACGTTGTCAGATTCTGGCTTCGATTGAGTGAATTTGGTAGCAAACCTGTGGTTTATGTTTAATAATGTGAGAAATGGAAAGTATACTGGTTTAAACTTTTTAGAACTTGTCTGTACTTCCGAATAAACATCTGCGAAATCCAAAAATCGATTAAATAGAAATCGATCCAGTAATAAAAGTAAATTACTTTATTGAATAGACATCCAAATTATTAAACTTGTTACAACTAGTATTTACTTATTTTTGTTCTATTTGTAAAGAAAGCATGCCTATAACCACACCGGCCTTATTGTGAAACTCGCAACTTTTGTTTTCTGCGTTTAGAGAATTTTTTATTGTGGTAAACTCTAATCAAACATATAACTTAAAACCTACATAAACAGCTAGAGAGTTAAAAAACGTGTTACCAACCAGTATTTAAAAAATCACTGCATGCGGAAAAGATCGGGTTTCCTGGCTATTTTATCACCTTTTGGATGTATATCTTATACAAAGTGTTTGTTTCTGCAAACAAAAAAACTAATGGGTTCCCAAATTACCAATCCACATTTTATATCTATATTTTTAAATGCATTCCTGACTCCCATTGGTATATCTTAAATAAAGTGTATAACATTTGTTTCTGCAAGAAAAAACTAATGGGTTCCCGAGTTGTCTCAACTTAATATCTATGTTCTCCGAATAAGGTATTCACGTTGGTATGCTAAACACACGACAATACAAACAAATAATTTTTATTATATGTATCATTGGGGGCTGTTCAAGGATATTTTGGTTAAAATATTTTTTCTTTGTTATTTAATAATTCTACCACAACAAAATGCCTAAACTGCGAGAAAATGGTGGGTGTGCTAATATTCCTGGTGGGAGTTTCGCTAGCGTGTTTTTTTTTACAATTTGTCGCTGTGTATCTAACACAACTAATACTTCTAACAAGTTTTACTCATAATTTGAGAGTATAGTGCGGTTAAGTGATGGGAGGTTTCCCTTTAAATGGTTCATGGTGGGCATGTAGTGATTCAATCTGTTTTGTTCGTCTTGAAATTCATTAACGATTTGTATTAGTTTTAAATCTTCTAATGATTTATATACGTGGTAATAGTGTATTATATAGTTTGTTATTAATTTTATATTTTAACGGATTACCCCTGGTGACTTGCGGTTTAAAGTGTGCGTTTGTCACTTTCTCAGTTTATTGCCTATTCTAGTCCAGAGATATCGGCTATAACGCCAAGAGTGCTAAAAGAATGACCCTTGTTTTATATTTTTAATTAAATGTCGAGACAAACTATGGGCATGCGAGTTAGAATTCCTGATAGTTTTAACCTGATTAGATAACGTGTTCTACCCAATGATCTGGCGACCGGACCTGTCTGTCACCATAGTTACGCAGAAAAGAAAATAATTAAAAAAATAAAAACGGAGGAAAAGCAAAATGTTTTCCCTTCGGAATTGAAGGGAACCCATAATAGGCTATTCCAGATCAAACAAATGCCCAAGGTTTATATTTAAACGTTGTAATGGACAGTAAGTCAGGGATCTATTAGTTTCTTGATAGAAAAAAAAAACGATATACACCAAGACCAGGTTTAGGATACATCATGTATAAAATACACAACCATGGTGCCCGAAATTATCTATTTGCAGAAACTTATTTAGATTCGTTTTTTTTGTTGTGGTTGGAACCTTTTCTTACTTTTTATTACTTTTTTGGTGTATGGATTACTTTTTGTCTCGTGTATAGATACGTTAGTCAAAGAAAAATTTGCACAAACTAAAATCCCATTGGGTTGTGTACAAAAATGTAATGTGCATATCTAGATTTTGTATGCCAACATACGTAAAAAAATCATTTCGAATTAATAACTTCTTCTGTGCGATGTTTGAATGGCAAACACCAGTGTCAATCGTGTGATAAAAAACGATCAAAACAAATATATGTGACACCTGCAGCGGATTTGCCTTGTATTCACAATTCAAACATCTGCGATAAGGTGACGTCATTCACTTGAAAACTGCAGAATCATGTTCAACAAAGAAATCGTGCGTTGTCGACTTCTGGTTCGTGTGTTTGTATTGACAACGTTTGACAATAAACGACTAACTTCCAACTAGCGTGTGCTCGATCTGGAGTCGGATCGGAGGATTATTGCAGAAGGATATTCGAGCCACGCGGTGCAGCACAGAGCGTCCATCCATAACGCCAAAGGTGCACCCACAGAGGGTTAAACCACTCTTGATAAAGGTCAAACGTTGCAGTTAACACCCTCGACAAACGTCAAACGTTGCAGTGGTGACTTTCCGACGGTGATTTTGAGCTTAAACGCAACCTACCAAAGTCTGAAGAGTGGTTACAAAGATTTCAACCGAGTAGACCCTACTGTTCACGAGGAAACAGAAGTCTGATCAAAGCAGAAGTCTGTTCAACTTTCTGCAGTAATCAAGTGAGCTAGAAGAATAGCTTTTGAACGAAGCTCACCACTTATGCTTATTCAACATTTCCTTCGAGCATGATGAGGGAAAACTCAACGAAGATATTAATCAAGCAAAGGGCCGCAAATCGTCGTTCAGCCATGTTGTTTTAACCAGCAGTTGGTCACTCGACACCAAACTAGAAGGCTCTGTTTGCCGCATAAAAACAGGCAAATGTTCGAGTTTAAAGACTTTGAATCAGCGATGCTCTCAGTTTTTCAGAAGTTATGAAACTGAGCGAAGACTGATGTACAACAGTTCAAATCGACACCATTACACATCACATTTCTACATCACGGTGGAAAAGGTTTAAGTGTGGGCTATATAATATTGCATTTGATTTAAATCCAGAGAATACACATATATTTGCTAGAGTTTAATGAGAACTCAATAATTCTGTTATTTTTGCTATCGTCTTGAGATGTTATTTTATGTTGCTTGATTTACAAATGTCTATTAGTCCAGGTAAAATAACCTGAAGAGAATTCTGCGGAATCGCAAATTTATTATGTCTCTTTATTGCTTAATATTACCGCCCAGGTTACTTAAGCAAATCGCTGTTATATGCGAAAACAGCCAAACGGCTTATATGTATCAAGCAAAAATATGAAAATAACGTCTCTATGATGGCGTTTTGAGCAAAATGTGTTGCTGCATCGGGATTTTTAACAATTGCATTAAGCCAGAATCAACCTTTGAAACTTATATTCTCATTATTAACATACTCGTCACACTAAAATGTTTTGTATATTACTCTATTAACAAACTTTCAATATGAAACACATAAATTATGTGAAAGAATGGACTAAATTTTGATTTTTCCTTTTAACGGTGGAAGGCATGCAGCGGATTCGCCTTGTATTCACAATTCAAACATCTGCGATAAGGTGACGTCATCCACTTGAAAACTGCAGAATCATGATGAGAACGCTTAAGTTATGACGTAATGAAAGAATGTGCGTTTGGTCATCTGTTTATGACGTATTGGTCACAAGTTGCCTCAGGCCTGTTGATGTGCAACGAAGAAATCGTGCGTTGTCGACTTCTGGTTCTGACTGTACTTGAGTGGGAGAGATAGAACGAACGGGGTTCACCAAAAAGCAGAACCAAGGACGAGCAGAGAGGGGAACAACGAATCAGTTTGGTCGGCTGACCAGCTCGAATTCGCGGCCGGGAACGTCCTTGGGTTCCCGGCCTAGATTGCTTCGTCGCAAAGTCGACACAGAAAGAACTAGTTGACAAGAACAAAGGAAAACGGACAGTTAATTAATCGCATCGCGCAGTTATTCCGACGCGATTCGGTCGCTGCGAATTGATTCCCGAGTAAAGTGCGTTGGTTTATTCGTGTGTTTGTATTGACAACGTTTGACAATAAACAACTAACTTCCAACTAGCGTGTGCTCGGTCTGGAGTCGGATCGGAGGATTATTGCAGAAGGATATTCGAGCCACGCGGTGCAGCACAGAGCGTCCATCCATAACGCCAAAGGTGCACCCACAGAGGGTTAAACCACCCTCGATAAAGGTCAAACGTTGCAGTAAACACCCTCGACAAACGTCAAATGTTGCAACACCTATAACTATATGATCACATATACCAAACCTTTGGAAAATGTTTTTACATGGATCTGGCCTTGATGCCGTCGCAAATTCACCAATTACTATTCTGGAATTTTCATGGTTCTTTTGATAAGTTTTGCTTTTTTGAAATTTGCTGTTGTACACCACTTTACCATTGGCGATACTGAATCTGATGATAAATATATAGGATTGGATAGGAAACTTATGCAGAGGTAGAAGCAGTTATGTTTTGGTCGCCGGTCCAAACAATGAATTATATACCTCGATATATAAACAGAACCCAAAACCATATAATTGCCCACCTGTGCAAAATTGCATGCCCGTCGAACCAGTGATCAAATGTATCCGGCCCAATGTCAAATTCACCAGGTCCGATACGGACCACATCACCGTTCAACCAAGTCGGCACACAACCTAGACTCGTATCGTGCAAAGTATATGTTTTAATGTGAGTATATGTTACAAAGATGTAATCAAACCCACAACAGTAAGATTTAAAAACAGGAACTTTGATTAAGGAGCCCAGTTAAAACAAATGTCGCCACTAACAAGCCAACAGAAATGTAAGAAATATTTATAACACAGACAGACATTACATGTTAATATTGTCACGATTTGTTGCCTCTTAATTTTAATGTGCTGGGTGTAGTAGTAGACCAGAGTAGCAGATCATAGGATCGACGAATACCTTAATCAACATCCTGGCACTATAATTCTTTTTGTCGGCCGTGGCCAAGCAATAACGATCTTAATACCAATTGCATAATATAGCTTAATTGAGATTATTCGGATATAACGAAAATGCTGCAATAACTCATTACAGCACAAGAGAAAACCCCTTTTTAATGCAGGTGGTAACGGTACCTACCGTTGTTTTCAAAAACAATAAGTATCCTATCCCAACTTTAGGTATAATATAAAACTGCAGTGATCAACATTTAAAAAAAAGTGTCGCATTCGGCATTTACTTTTAAGACATCAATTTATAAAATTGTGATAGCAACCTTCAACGAGACATTCAGTGGGGTCGATCTCTTCTGAGTTCTTAATGAAACCAGTACATTGTTGACGCTTGTCAGGTTTCTTGGCCGCCATGACTGAGCGAGTGTCAAATTCCCTTAGCCGAAGCCACGAGTTTGTCGTTGTTTCCTAACAAGTTAATTAATCACTCTGGCTTCAAACGCCAAGCTAACGATTTTATCAATTGTCTCTATACAAAACAAACTGTCATACAATTGTTAACATAGGTCTAACACTGGAATGTTGTTTATATGTCTGTTTATTACGTTTATGATTAATTCTTCAAGTAACATACACCATCTGTTACTGCAGCGAAGCTTATGTTGTTCTCAACGCATTTTAAGAACTACATTTAGTAATATGTACACCACGTTTAAATTAATTTACGTTGTTTTTTATTTATTTTTGTTGTAACGGAATGCCGTCGTCACGCAATCACGGCGTATTTCCGTTCGTGATAACACGCAATCAAAATAGGACAAAAAATATTCTTGTGCACTAATAAACACCGCGTATTATTAAGCTTACACAAACAGCTGTAAAGTCAACTTTAAAATAAATATATAGATAATCTGAATCATGAACAAAAACATCGTACGCCTCATACGCCATTTTAAACGTATTTTCTCGGGAATTCCCTAGAAATACAATTTTACTAAAACTAGTGTCCAGTCTAATTTACCTTAATACAAAACGGA
This sequence comes from Ciona savignyi, assembly GCA_000149265.1. Lineage (NCBI taxonomy): Eukaryota > Metazoa > Chordata > Ascidiacea > Phlebobranchia > Cionidae > Ciona > Ciona savignyi. The sequence goes on from CH002787.1 coordinate 282,543, forward strand.
AGAAAATCACCTCCCCCATGTTATTACCTTACAGACCTAAGAATATAAGCACGACATTCGTTTTGCAATTTTTTAGGGCCGATTATTTTTTTAACATCCGAAAGGTGTTAACTAATTGGTATTAGATATGCAATTAAAACCTTTGGATAAAAAACGGCAGAAAAACTCACTACAGGCCGGAGGAAAATAAGCACGACGACCGTTTTTTTCCGAATTTTATAAATTTTTGGTCGATATTTGTAAATATTTAATATCTTAGATCTAAAAAGAAAAATTCACTTTAAATTTTAAAAAAAGTATAAAATAAAAGAGAAAAATAGATATATTAAAATTATAACCAATTAAAAAAATGTTTTACTACTGTTACTAATAATCAGAAAGGGGACGAGTAATCATAAATCCGGGTTAGCGTCATAGCCATTTCGCTTTAGCGAATTCAGCTCAGCTGCAGTGAAAACAAACCGGAATTCCCTAGCTTTACCAAAATGCAAGTGTTACAACAATAACTTATTTAAAACGCATTTGCAAGGTGTGTAACACATTTTCCTTGATTTAGTAGATCAACAACGTAGTTAGGTAGATTTAGCAAAACTATTTTAATAAAAAAAAAACAGAAAAAAACGGCAAAACGATAGACAGTAAGACAAAAATCGGCATTTGGCATTTTAAAAATAATAAAATTAAAGACAGTTGTTATACCTAAACAGAAACACAGGCCTCTAGGAATTCAAGTAATTTATGGTTTAAGTACCTATGCCTGGCATTAAATGAATTTTCCCAACAACAACGACCCAGAGAAGAGAGAAAGGTGGATTGTAGCTTATATGGTAAAACACACCGATGGTTCTTAATTGTCCACAAAGAGTAAAAACACCTATCTGTGTTTTGCTTATTTTATTATATTCAGGTAATTCGGCTATCAATATCTCCAGGAACTTAGGTGTACCGGTAATTAAATGAAATGAGATACAGACTTTATAAGTAAAGTAGTGGTATTTGAAAAAAAAAGACTTAAGTAACACAGTAATATTACCGAGTGTAGATTAAAGGGGTATGGCATTTATACAAATTTTAATTTATTCAGGTCAGCCATCATTGCTGAAATCCGACCCGACTATGTTCCATCAGTCTTTATTTACACGCCCACAACAGAATATGTAACTACTGTGGTGTCCATACAACAAAATCACAAGCCTTTAATTTCCAATTGTACGTCAGTATTTGAATCTATGTATAATAAGCACGATTTTTTTTAATTCTTTTTTTGGTTGATACAAAAATTGTGCTGTATCAGTGCTTTATCCAATGATCTGTGTGCCATGTAAAGATTAATTTTTTTAATGTTCTCGCGTGTGCACCAAAATTTTTGTTGGGACCCGAGCGTTTATGCTTGCAGAAACAAAACTGGCAGTGCGGTTAAAACCTAATGGAATGTTGGATAAGATGGACCTGGCGTTCACATATCTGACAATTACAACTATTTTATAATGAACATGTATAGCAGGGTCGAATTGTTACCTCAGGAACCCATGCGTTTATGCTTGCAGAAACAATCTACATACTCGGTTTATAAAATACAAATTGTGGTTACGTACTCTGCTCGCATGAATATATAGCATAAAAAATGTGTTTTACAAATAGTGGTGGTTAAACACGTGGTTGACACTATCCAGTTTATTTTTTGCACCTTATTTACATTACACAAGAATGGCATAATTATTTCAAGTTAAGGAGGCAGGATAAAACGGCAAAATTACTATAGTTAAAACATGTCTGTGAATACCGAAAGTGTATCTAAAAATATGACAGGATGTTAAATTATATTGAAAAGAAATTACGATTGAAAACTTTAAGTCCAAATTAATAAAATTAAAATCTTGACTAAAATTGTGCAAACACGACCGAGTAATGTGGGGGACACTGATTTATAAAAGTTAAGTAATAAAAAAAACCTAAAATGATTTTTTTATTTGTACACAGTTCATTTTTAATATTAAAGAACAAGGAAAGGCAAAACAAAATGATTTTAGATTGGAGATACTCCACTGTGTAAAAAACACATTCACTTGTTTTTAAGATAATGAGGTAATATCATTAGCATTTTTAACGAATATATTTTTTTAAGCATGTTCATAAAAGTTGCCGTGTAAAGGATACGACAGTTTTGCATCAACCTGCAACAATTGTATCGTTGATTAAAAAACTTTTAGGTTTAGTTCCTATAAATATTAATGGCTAAAAATTCGGTTACACATAATAGCCTATATATATAAACAAATGTGAGCTTTTTCTTTTTGAAATACCTGTAGGCCTACTACTGGAAATAATAAAGCTAAATGTGTATGTTGCTATTTAGGTATCATAAAATATGTTTAGTAGAATTGTGGAGTGAAATACAACAAACGATCCATTATTTTGCTACGTACTTAACAATTATGGTTTTAGACAATATTATAGATGTAATAAGGATG
>CH002787.1:297613-308777 GCA_000149265.1 Ciona savignyi
TGAACGGCTGCTTCAATTTGATTTAGATTTGGTGAAATGTTGAAACGCTAGCCACTGCTGTGTCAAATTAAAAAAAAAAAATACATTTACTTGGAGTAATTCCCTTAAAACGAAGATATGTTCCTGAATCTTTATTGTGACTGGCATATTGCCACGACATCAACCCGAGGGGGTAATGCAAACGCAATGAAACTTTGTCTTTTGTTAGACAACATGGTTTAGATATAAAGAAAAAATAGTTTGGGTAATAAATTTTAGGGGATTCCCCTCAAACTGTATAAGTCAACCATTATTTTTCCAAAAATTTAGCTTTTTTTGAGCATAGCAGGTTTAGCTTTATTTCACTACAGCTTTTGACAATAGGCTTTAACTTAAAACATTTGTTGTAACATGTTTGCTAATCTAACACGATTATTTTTTTTAACTACACATGAAATATAAGTTTGGTTTAATAACTATATGACCCATGCGTTTATGTTTGCAGAAACAAAACTATGAATAGCATGATCAAATTGTTACTTCAGGGACCCATGCGTTTATGCTTGCAGTTACAAACTATCATAATTAAATATCTGTCCTCATAAAAATTGCATAAACGTTTGTTGCCCCTTTCTTGTTACAATCATCTCTAAAACTCCTTTAATAAAAATGATCTATTTGAATCCATCCACTATGGTTTTAAAGTAAAACGTGGACAAAATGTCCATTTAAAGATAATAAATACACGCACAAGTGAAAATTGCGTAACATTTAGTGTTGAGTGGGCTGTTCGTACATAGTGGTAGGATAGTAAAGCCGTATTTTAGAATTAAGTATCTTAATTTTTCTTTCCAAAATAAGTAGTCCTACGAAATACCCAAACCCAAATTACGACACCCAACTAGTGTTGGCCACAAGTCATGTAGTTTACTTGTTTAGGTAATTTCGGTACGTACGGCGTAACTTGCCGTAATATAACGTAGTCTCATCAAAAGTTGATTAAAATCAAGTTTATGATGTTTAATATAGTGACCCCGCCATTTATACAGTTTTCCCTACTTGAAATACAATGAAGCCAACTCTATCTAATCCGTTTTATGTGTGATATGGATTAGATTTAACAACGACGACGATACAAATAAACATTATTTTTCCGTTATAGTAATCAAAAACATCTTCAAAAAGTAATGTTGCGATCTCTATTTCTATTTACCCGGCTACCGCATGAGGCAGGCGACAAAATACTCAAATGACGTCATTACAACAGAATTGATAAACAAAAGGTAACGGCGTCGGGTTTTGGTGTGTTATTGCAACTTCATTGTATCGTTGTTTGACTTTCGACTGTCTAATGTTACCTCTTCGATTGTGGGAGTCTGTTACCAAATGAGACTCACGATTGTAATGGACCATTCTGCCTAGTTACCACGGTCACAATGGACGCTGTTATCGAAAATGTACGCAACTCCTTTGAAGTTGGCGTGAGAAAAGTTTTATCTGGTCAAATATCCAACAAAAAGAATACTGTTACTCTGCAAAATTATAAGAATAAATCTGAATCAAAGGTAAGGTGGCAAATAATTGATGCATTAGTATTGGTTTTGGTGGCCTATGCGATCAATATAATGCAAAATATTTTACAAATATTATGCTGCATACATATATTCAAATAAGTCTACAATTTTACTCTTGTGTTAAATTTTGCATAACAGCAGTATTATAATAAACATGTATTGCCTTGAGTTTAAATAGTATGAAACTTTCCACCTGCAGCATGCAATTCATGTTCAAACAGCAATTTATAATACCACAATTCCTGTTTTTGGAGTTTTATTATAAAAAGTCAGTTATGCAATTGCAATTTTTAACACAACATTGGTCAGTGAGTATGTAAAGGTTACTTTGTAGACTTGTATACCTTAATGTTAAACCGGTAGTTTAGAATGTTTTGTAATCCCATAATGGTAGGATATAGAATAGGCCTATTCATCTTTATCCCTGTGACTGGGAAACGCTAGCGGCGTTATTACACAAGCAAACGTTAGTATACCTTGCGAATACGAAAGAGAGTGATTTTAAGTGTGTTGTGGAATCGTCCGATTATCTCTTGCTTACCGTCATTTTGCGTACGCTATTGCAGTTTTTTTGTGCTAAAGGGTACAACCGACTTGCTAGATACAAACTCGTTTTTAAATATAAAGTATTATTTGTTTTTAAGATCTTTGGAATCAGCTTGAGTGACTTGTGCGGAAGAGAAGGCGGTGAAGTTCCAAACATTATTCGAGATATTTGTACTTTCATTCAAACCAATTACCTACACATTGAAGGAATATTTAGGTAAATCTATCTTTTTAGCTTGAAACGACAGACAAATGCGCTATTCCTACATCCTACAAAACACCTAATTGTCATCCCTGCAAATGAGTTGAATCTAAATGGGTCACAGCATTTCTGTTAGTTAACGATATAAAATTAATAATTAGATATAAAAATTATTTAAAAATATGTACCGGTAGACAAGCATTTGCTAATGATATTCATTTAAAAATAATCTTTATTGTATTCAATCCATAAAAAAAATGTATTACTTTTTATATTTTACAAAGTTGTAGCACACCAGCAAAGGAACCATAATATGTGCTTGTATCTTACATTGCTGGAAAAAGGGTGTCCAGAATTTAATTAATATGTAATTATAGCAATAATGTGTCATTTATTTTAAGGTTTATTATTGTTTATAGTGACAGTTTTTTATTCACCTGGTGATTCAGGAATAAAAAAACAGTCATTACCGTATAAGTACTGTGTAGTGCCGCTACTTTATGTTTATTACAGAACTGTAATTGGGTTGCTGATGTTGGCCTTCCCGCTTTATGTTGCACATAAATGCAACATTAGAAATTTTGTTGGTGATTTAATTTAAATATAATGCAAAGGATGGTGCACAACCAACATGTTGTTCCAGATTACCATACTTTAACTAATTAAGGTCCTGGTCTTCCCTTGTTGTTCATGTGTACCGCTCCGTAAATTCATGTTTTAATGCAATTGCAGGGTTTATTTATTCTTAAAAGCTGTGCCAGTGCTGACAGCATTAAAGAGGCATTATAAATAATTAATGGGGCGCTTAGGCAGTTCGGTTGTTTTTCTCAATCTAAGTAAATTAATTAACCAATCATTATTGAATTTCAATTTAAATTAATTATGCACATTAATAAAAATGGAACGGTGAATTAAGCAAAATTTATTATTAAGGATTTTTTTTATATGAATAATCTTTGATTTTGTCCTGAAAAGAGATCATCAAATTGTATTTAGTCTTTTTGGTTAAAATTTAGTACACTGAAAGCTTAAAAATTTTTAATTGTCAGTTGCTTTGTATTCAAGTGTGAAAGTAATGTCAATGCCACAGTTAAACACTCTAGGTACCGGTATGCTCTACACAGGTAACTGATTCCTTTTTTCTTTGATATGCAAACAAATAAGTCAATCATCAGTGGTTAACTGGCGGTTTATCAGTTTACTGTTCCTCATGTACAGCCGTGATATAAATAAAATTAATACGTATGGATGGATTTATCAACAGCCACTAGTAAGATTAAATGTATATTATTCTATATATAAATAGAATGACTCTTTGTAACTTAGGTCACACTGATACTTTACATAGGTCAAGTAAGTTTATCTATGCTTTTTATCTGTAACCCCTTGGTACTTTGCAAAACCGCACTTAATGTGTGACGCACATCAAATTAAATCTTGTAGGCACACATGGTTAATTTTGTTATTCGCTGTTGTTCAGCACTCACACAATTAACTTCAGTCCTACGACACTCTGTGGTCACGTACTCACTTACACAGTATATTTTCTCCTGATAACAATGTCTCAGATGTGCATGCTTGTTTTATAGTGACATTTTAAGCTATGTATTATATCTCTATAGTCTGTATTCGGGAAGATACAACAAAAGTTGTTTTAACTGTAGGCTATAGTCTTTATTAAATATTACAACAGATAATTCACCTATTTTAAATTTGAATAGCCTACTTAGTGCTAAATGCTTTTTTGTAAATGATGCTTTCTACTTCTTTATCTTATTGTATTGGAAATCTTAATTCGAATGTATTATAAGTTACAATAATTGTTTTAATGGTTAATGACTTAATGTTACAAATTATAACATTTCTTTATGTTGTTGACGTCATTCATGCCTCCCCAACGGGAAATGTCTGTGGTCTAAGCATTGAGCCCTGTTGCTTGTTCAAGATGTGACGCATATTCCCATCATTTCTCAATAACATTATCACTATATAAGTATTATTACAAGTATTATGGTCAGACTTAATCAGGCTTAGAAAGTGGGTGTACATTAAGTGCATATGTTTGATGGATATTTCATGCATAGTATATGTGCCCGAGCATTAATAAATGATATTCTGTTAGTGAAGAGTGATGTAAGTTGTGTACGCCAGTAAAATCATATATCTTGAACCTTTGCAGCCATACAATTACATCAGTTAGGGCTGTTTTACCTTTTGCACTTATTAATCATAACTTTACAATTATTATATCTTTGGTGATATAGGTTCAGTAGTTTTTTTAAAAAGCATATACTGTTTTAAAATGCTGGTAAATAGGTAAGCTTTAATTCACTGTGTAGTTCAAGTATCGTAAGTCATCGTTTAATATCTTTACCTGATTAATACCAATACTGACAACATAAATCGTATCATCATCATTGTTGTGTATTGTTGTGAATATAACAAATATGTATTTTTTGCTGAAATTTCAAACAATTAATATTACTTTTTGTTTTGTAAATTCAGTAGCAGGTATATGTTGTATTGCATAAAAGCATCTACCAATAGTATTGAAACAAGCAATCATCATAGCAAGTTCATATTTCAGGATATCTGCTCCTTCTGCCCAAACAACCAAGTTAAAAGAAGCGTTCGAACAAAATTGTGATCTGCAAGTTACTGAAGTTTGTTTGTTGAGTAACGTCGACGGTCATACTGCAGCGAACGTGTTAAAGCAGTTTCTTCGACAATTACCACACCCGCTGGTACCCGAACAAGTTTTAAAAATTTCCAGAGATTCAAGATGTGTCTCAGACGAAACTTTTGCGGAATCTGTAAAGTAAGCAAGAATTTTTGTCTCTGGTTAATTATCTTTATATATTATTGAAGCTAAAAGTATTTTTTTTATATTTTTAACACTCTGCTTTAGCAAACACATATTTTTCAGATCTTCAATGACTACATGGGAACCTGTGAATCGATGTACACTACAGTATCTGCTCATGTTCTTGCAGCAGGTTATGCAAAACAGTGACAATCGTATGACAGTTACTGGCTTAGGTGTAGTCTTTGGACCAAACGTTTTTAAAATTTCATCTGGAATATCTGAACAGGAAACTGCAAATAAAACCTTTGAAAGGTGTGTAGTGAAAATTTGTATTTAAAATTTAAGGTTATTTAACCAGTATTAAAGTATTTCTGTTTAATATATATACTACCTATATATATTGTTAAAATATAAATGAATGAATGATTTAAATGATCATTACATAGGTTGTTGATGACTTGTGATATTATCTGTGGCAAAAATATTGACGACCAAGGTTACCTCAAAATGGCATCACCGACCTCAATTAAGCCTGCTCGTCCTGCACCTCCCGTACCCCCTCAGGGTAGACCCTTACCTCCACCTCCAGTACCACCACATGGACCCCATCCTAACCCCAATGCTGGGTTGGATCACCTTGACAATGGTTTGCACAATAATAACAATGAAATACTTCACCATGAGGATTTAAATGACGGGTCATATCTCCAAGGTAACGATTCACCCCCGCTTGTGTTACCGAGGGTTCACTCGTTAAATCGATCGTACGGAAGTTGTGATGGAGATTCAGATTTCATGTCAACTTCAGAAGATTATACAATAGGTGGGGTTAAGTTTCTTATTACATTAGTTTGTTATCAAATTATTATTAAATTTCCTTATTTTGTGTTTTCGATATTTTGTTTAAAACTATTATAAAACATTGTATATTTTATAAAATTATGGTACCTTTTATGTACCAGTAGTAATTCTTTTTCACTACAATTAGGCATATTACATGTCTGTGCAAACTCAGTGATATGCAATGTAGACAGTTCTGACATATAGTGATTAGCAAGGCTTATTTACAGATGACCTCCATGACCAGCCAGCCGAAGAAGACACAGCCAAACTCGTAGATAGAACTGTCCGTCATGTTGTTAGGAAACATTTATTTAACCACGAGTCATCATCAAGTTCCTGCGCCGATGATGCTTACTCAGCATTTCCTAACAATGATAATGCTGACCCGGAACTCTTACCATCGCTTACCGCAGGCCGAATAGCTGGGCCAGCTAATCGTAGAAAACCAACCAGGTAAACTGGTTTGATATCAAATAGTCCGGTTTGACCACCATGCATTATGGTTGTTTTTTGCTTAATAAAGTAGGTTTTAATATACTTAATTGAAAAACAGCTTGAGCTTTATATAATTCAAACTATTCAGAATAAGGAAATAGTCATGCAATACCTTGGACAAACCATCTGCCACTGGTTATGACTTCCTGTAGTTCACTGCAGATTATCTGCTAATGTGTGGGATATGTCAATTATGAACCTTATTTCTACCGTTCCATATTCACATCGTTTATTTATAGATATATATCACAGAGTCATAAAAGTCTCGTTTGGTAAAATGATATTTCACCTAGGTGAAGCACTGAAACTGTCAATGTAAAATGCATTAACTATGTGTTTGTAATTTGTGTTTATTTTATATGTGTTTATGGAATATGATTAAGACTTATAATTTGACAATTCAATATTTCAGAAAACACCATGCTGAAAATGGTCACCTCAACTCAGAAGAATCAAAACTTCATGAAAACATTGAACATGTTTACCCAATACCGATGCAGAGGAAAAAAATCGAGGTGACAAATGAAACAGTCACCATCTCAAATGATCCTATTGTTTCAACGTCATCAACTGCTGTGGTAACGACTCCTGACTCTGGATGCCTTACCGCAGAGGAAGACTATCCCAGAAGGACGCATATTATTACAGAAGTCTTTATTCCGAAACTGAACCTCCAAGAAGCTTTTGAGGAGGCAAACAGTGAGACAACCGACGTACCCCGTCTTGATCTATCGGAGGTTACACAGCTTGATGAGCTCACTAAACCAAAACCCATTCCAAGACAACACAAATCTAATGCCAAGAAGAAAAAGAAAAAAGGAAGCAAATCTAGCCCCAATGCAGTAAGTTTGGGCCTTTAATTATTCCTTATGTTTGGAAGTAATTCTATTCAGAATGGAATCTGTGGAGGTCAGATTAATTGCAATTCTGTCTATGGTACTGTAAAGTTTTATTTTATTTCTATGTGGTGGGTTTAAATTCCATGAATTGTGCTTAAAGCCAAGAGAAGAGTAGTTCTATGCATTGTAGCGGTCGAGGATATAGACCGAGCAACAATAAATTGGGCTGAAACGCTGCAGTACCACACTAAATAACTTATTTTTACTTAGAACTTTCATAATTATATCTATACATAGACTATAATATATTCATATGAAATAAATTTTTGGATTCCATACTGTAATACAAACATTTCGTTAAAAGGGCAGGTGTTACCTTGTGCACGGTATTTGTAGTCGTATAAATGTTAGCAGTGTTTCTTTTCTTTCGTGGAATTTTTATATCTGTAGGTTTATTAACTGTAAAACTGCAATCATTATTAGCTTGCCAAACATGATTGACTGTTTACATCACAAACACTTCTTCGCAGCAACGTTTAACCGGGTAACCTCTCATGTAATGTGACTCCTTATCTCGCACAAGGCGGCTTTTCCCATGTGTTTAGTTACAGCATAACAATAGCTTGAGGTCTTAGTTTCCGTGTTCAGTTGTTTTCGAACATTTGTAATCGTGTTTTGGCTACAAAGTACATGGCAGTGCCTCATTGGGTATAGTCAATTGATCAGCGTTTTATTTATTTTTTCCATTGTTTTAAGTAAGTTATGGCATTGTAGTATAAGTGGTATTGTTAGGAACATTGAAAGGGTTTTAGAACAATAGGAACACTGTTATTAATTACGCAAGAATAATATTTTTTTGTTGCACAAGTATAGGTATATTATATATATAAATTATATCTCAGTTTTTAAATTTTGGATTTTAGGTTAAATGTATAGTTCTTGTACAATAAATTAATAAATCTTCTCTGACCTGCAGAATACAAACCACTACAAAATGAGTTCAGAGCCCATCAAAATACCAGAGCCAAATAAACATATTTTAGATGATGAACTTTCAAGTGATTTTTCTCCAAAAGATACTTCATCATCACGGTAAGTTTTGTAATTGGTGCATGGTATAGTATTATGTGTTATTACTTTTTCTTATTTTTATGTATGTACTCCATTTTTATAAGTAACCCCAGGCCCAATATCCTGTCCGCTTTGTTAGTAAAAACGAAAAGAATGCCCACGGTTGACAAGTATTGATTTATTAGATTCATGTTTAGTTCAACAGGCCAGACAAAGCAATCTGTGTGAAAATAATTACTCGTACTCACTCGCATCGTTGATTAAATGCCACACTGGCGACAGTGGGTTTATGCTAGTGCGCCACAGCCATTATCAAGGGAGTGATTTTATATTTCCCATACACTAAAGTATCATAACACTTTTGATTAAAAGTCTGCTGAGAAAAAGTAAAATAAAGGTCCTTATCGACACTATTTGTTTGAAACTATCAAATAATCAATTTTAGGTAAATGCTTCACAGAAAAAGCTTTCTATTTTTTCAAGAACAGTATTACCATTTTTAAATTTTTTTTTACCTAAATATTTTTCCTATTTACAAATATTGATTTGGAAGAAATTACTTCGGTTGAATGATATTTCTTTGTGTTCAGTGTATTGTATTTAGTATCGCAGCAACCACAGATATAATATTGTCCAACACCAATGATGCTTTACAACATTTAAAAGTTAATAATTGATGGTGGCGCAGTGGTCTTGTGATGAAATTTATGCAAATAATATGATCTATTTTTTTATTTTTAGGATAATGAACTCATTAATTTAGGCAGTTACCATATTAACCATTTTCTACTGTACATAACTTAAACACCAACTTAATTGTGGCCATAATCTTAATTTTCATTCCGTTCAACGATAATTCCCCGTTTTGTTTGAAAAGAAATTATTTTAACAATGTAAAAATAACAGTTCACGTTGTCTTACAAGGTTTGTGATTAAATTGATTTTTCATACATTGCATAATATGACAAATCAATATGCAACATACTGGTACTGCCATTACCACATGCTTTTTACGATAATAAGATTAACAGGCATTCCATGATTGTGAATGGTGGTTGAACTAAAGTGTCACAACTATAGCTCCAAAGATTTTATTTAAAACTTTTATAGGATATTTAACAAATTGTGGCATGACGAAGTATACCACTGGGTTATTAATTTTGGATGTTTTTATGTTTATAATATTTAATATCCTATTTGATGATTTTTTGGTAAATTTGCTTACATGGCATCAATATTATATCACAAACATACCATAAACCTCAAGTTGGGTACCTTGCCATTTAACTGTAAAAATGACAAATCGCCCAATAATAATGCTTGATATCATGTAGTTGGCGAGATGCATGGAGCACGGATGATGAAACTGGATCTCCTGTTGCTGTCTTGGACAACGACATTCATTCACGATGTATGACACTACTTAGTATCAACTGGTGGTTAAATTTCTAGAATTATTATCTTTGGCGGTTCTATAATTAGACTTGAACCGCATGTTAACAACAGTAGTTGACTAGTTGTGCAATGGTTGAAATGATTTTCTCTGTTATTTTGTAATTATCATGTAACTGTGGTTCATAGTAACGTTTGATTACCTCCCACAGACGCACAGCAAGTGTCGGACAACATGGAAGTGGCTCCCTCCTCCCCCTCTGAGAACCATGTATACCCCCGCACACATCACATGCACCACAATCATGGCCACCACCATTCACACAGTCATCACCACCACCATAACAATCCTAACCAGAAGCAATCACACACCCAAAGCTATCTGTCAAGGTAAGCTATTTGAGTGTATATTTAAAGTTGCTGGAATTATTATTGTTTGGTTAAAATCTTTTATTTGGCAGAAATTAATAAAAAATGCAATTAATTTGCATTTTGCATCGAAGTTAATACCAATTTAAAATTTAATTCTTTTGTTTTCAGGCCCAAACTGAACAAAAATTTGCAAGCAGATGAAAACATAGAAACAATGCAAAATAATCTTGCTGAGATAATATTAAAATTAGAGGAAAGCAGAAAAGAGTGTGGTACGTATAACAATTGCCGCTTATAAACAAAATTATTATCCATTTTCCATCTTCCTGACTTTTAGTTTTAATCTTTACAAAACTTGACATCCATACAAATTATATACGTTATTCTATTTAGCAGTTAAATGTTTCATTATTTAAAATATAATTTTTCAACACCTCCCATACTACAATATATAGGCACAAGGTGTTCAGATGGTTAACCAGTTCGTCTGCATCTTTTCCATGATATTAATTTTTAGAAATATGATCTCTTTACAAATACAACTAACATTTCAGAACAAAGTCTAATTCTAAAAGAGCAGTTCTTTTACTCTTGTTACTGCAAAAATCGGACTTGTTTTCTTCTGCTATTAAAAATAATAAGATTTAACTTTTAAAGCCAGCTTCCCCCTTAGAACTGGGTCGCAATTACATTTTTAAGGCTGTAACCATTAAACTATGCAATTGCAAACTTTTTTTCAATTTTAGGTTTAGGATAAATAGATGTACTTATAAATGTCTTTATTTTTTAAAACCTTCCTTTTTTTATAATACCTTAAAGAACGGAAAAAAAAATTAAACAAATATTGAAAGATTGCTCACTCCCCAGGTCGTCCCGGAAGACCTTACATTGATGACCAGGGATCAGATCCGAAACGAAAAGATTGCGATGCAGAAGGAACTGGCTGAGGTTTGAGAACGCACATGGTCGACCACTCCACGAAGAGAGAAAAAGAAATCCTGCGTGACATTTATAATCGATACAGGTAAACAGAGCAAAAAATAAG
>CH002787.1:316290-354071 GCA_000149265.1 Ciona savignyi
AAATTGTTTATCGCCAATATGGTTCCACCATAATTCTACATTACATTTTACCGAGGCGTATCTGGTTTAGAATTCACTGTACACAGTATAATTTGGTATTTCAACTGGTTTCCTGGGGTATAGTATCATGAACATTTTTTTTATTCTACTGAACTAAAGGCCTATGTGTGCATTGTGGCAATGCTGGTGTGCTTGTACGGTCATATATAACAATGTTGCAGATTATGTGTGAGTGTGGTGTGGTAATTAATTAAAGCTTATACTTATGATAAGCTGCCAAAATGTGACTTGGATTTTTCGGTTACGAATTTTATTGATACCATTATACCACTATGCATGTAACACAATGTTATACACATGTGGATGGATAAAAAGTTGATTGTCTGCTAATGTTATGTCAATCTGAAATTAAAGTTGAATGGGTTAAAAATTCTGTAAAATATGGAATAAAACAACTACACTCCCTACCCCTAGATGGTACCCATAAATAAATAGACATATTTTTTGTAAACCTACATGTAACAGTTTCTATAATAAATATTTTTTTATCTTTTACCCATTCTGTTGTTGTATGTGAAATATACAATAATGTCACATTTTTAACATAGGAGATTTATAAGTAAATGTTTGATTTTTGAAACAATGCTACTGTAAAGAGTATATATATATGTATATATCATAGCTTTTACCTCATTTTACTATATAATATTAAAATGCAATCCAAAAAAACATTTTTCAGCTGATATTGCCAACCAGATTGTCATACCATCTGTGTTTGTTGATCACGAGTCTGGTCTCATTCTGACAAAAAACTTCCTCTACAATAATAAGTAAGTTGTTGAATGGTTTAAATTGTAAAAACTGATGTTCGTTTGTTACAACCTGCCTGTGAGGCTCAGGTGAGTTGTAGGGCTAGCTTGTCAACGCTGCTTTGTTTAAACTACAGACTACAACTAATGGGACACCTTCTTAGGGTATAGTAGCAGAGTTTTTGTTTGGATTTATTTTCATGCATTATAAAGTGTGGGTTAAAACTTGTTTTTTTTTAATTCATAAATTTCACTAAATGACAGTATTGAGTATACAGTGAGTGTTAATTCCTTAATTCACATTAAGTTTGTTCTAGGAATGAACCGATGATTAAGATATACAACAGTGACGCTCCATTCTCGCTTGAATATTATATTATCCCATTTGTCACTGTCCTTTGTACCTGCATCGTTGTATTGCTTGTGTTCATGGTAAGTTAGTGCGCACACTTCTTATTATTCCATCATGTTACAGAGCGCATGTGTTCTTAATACCATCTGGGTACAACCACTTTGGCTTGTTGAAAGTCTACTCTCTAGCGATAGCATTTTTCCTGTTTGCAGCAGTTGTTATGACTGGAATCTTTGTAAGTGCAACGCAATATGCAATGAAACGCACCAAGTAAATTTGTGTGCACATTGATCAAAAATCAAATGAGTTTTACTCTGTTGAGAAGTCTGATTATGGTTTGCGGTGATGTGTGTTTGTGGTGAACTAATCTGCAGACACTTAATTTTTGTCAGCAAATTGACCTTCTTTTTAAATTATAAATTAAACATCTTTGAAAATAGTAGATCTAAGAATTTAAAAATTATTGTTATATATGTAAAAGTTATTGAGTAAAATTGATGATTTTTGTAAAGCTTTTTCGATATCTGCGTGATAGAAGAAGGCAAAGAAGAAATAGACTGTCACGCCGAAGACTAAAACAAATACCAACCAAACAGTTCAATAAAGGTATTTTTGATTGATTTGTTACAACAGTATTAAAATCTTATACTTGTTCATTTGGTGTGTATGGATATTGGACATTTTAAGATATTCTAATTTTCTTATACTTTTGATAAATAATGATATTCTTTGCAAAAATGATAGCGCAGGTCTACTAATTAAGTGAAACAAATCTTTTTCCAAGCCTGTCACTTATGGGTTTGCAGTCTATCCATTGCTGGGTTGGCAAAAAGTGTGTTAGCTGCATTGTAGTGAATCAACATATTTTAGCCTGTGTATAAAAAAATAGGCCATGACCTTTAGTTATGTTTGCCCATGTTATTCTCTTTCAGGTTTATGATGTTTGCAATATTGTTTACAATATAGCGTTTGTTATCTTCTAATTTTGTTGTGTACCACTCACAGGGGATGAGTATGATGTTTGTGCCATTTGTCTTGATGAATACGAGGAAGGGGATACACTCAGGATATTACCTTGTCAGCATGGTAAGCTTCACTGCTTGTATGCCTGTTTTGTAATTAGAGAATGTTTTATTTCCTATGTCTTTTCTCCTCTTCCCACAGCATACCATTGCAAATGTGTTGACCCGTGGCTTACAAGCAGCAAGAGGGTTTGTCCTTTATGCAAACGCCGTGTTTTAAGTGATGATGAGTCTTCTGGGTCTGAATCGGATTATGGTATGCCAACCTTCATGTTTTAATCCCCCTTGCATGCAACATCATGGTTACCGATACATAATAAAGAATTTCACAGTTTTTAACAAATCAGCAATGTTGCAAAATGTATAATAGTCTTAAAAGAGTCCAACATTTACACTGTATTTAAATTCCCTCCTATTAGCTTCTAATTCTACAATGTTACCACTTACCAGTAATTAATGTTTCACACATTATTCTGTCAGAATGTATTTAGTCCATATTTTTAAACTGTTAAATTAGATCGAAATAACGAATGTTATTTAAAATACATCATATCCTATATTGATTTAATTACCCGATATTATGCATCTACAAATGGAAGCTCACACATCCCATACAGACAGTGACAATGAAAGAGCTCCCCTGCTGACGCACAGCTCAGTGGAATCCTCCCCAAACTCATCCAGAAGAGCAACCGGCTTCCAGGAAAATCCTCTCGCTTTTAACCACTCCAGCGCATCAAGCTACATTACTGAAACAAGGTCAATAGTGAATGCATTCCTACTTATAGGAAGCTCTTTCCATAGAAAATAAGTTTTTTTACTGATGATTTTTGAGCTTACCTGCAACCACTTATTAACGGTTGAACCACTTATAAATTGTTACCTTAAAGATAATTACTGGGATTTGGTTAGACCTATATTGGTTATTGAAATTTCGATATAAATTAACTCTATTTCATTGAAAGAGACTCCTATGTAAATATTTGTCTTAAAATGTTAAATTAAGTTATTAAATAATTATCCCATTTAGATATGTTATACCCCGGTGTCATACTTTTAAGTGAATATACAAAATCCAGTAGCAACAATAACCTAAACCACTATTGATCCACAGTTCTGACTCTGATGACGATCATACCTATTCACCTCAATCTTCATTGTCCAATCTACATGGAGTGCATTCTGCTCAAGTCTCAGCCTCTGCAACATCACCCATGCATGTACAAACAGGTGGGTGTGCTCATACATTTGCTCGGTTTGATAATATCATATGAAACTGGCAATATATCTGTCCTCCATTAGTGTACAATATTTATAGTACACAGGTGGTCATCAAACTTTCCACCCAACGTCAAGCGTAACAAAAAGTTATTCAAATTACACACTTAGTATAGGCAGGCTCACGGTAGAATACTCTAGCATCCAGGTGCTATTAATGTTACTCACCATAATTTAAACAATCATTGGAAGGTGAATCTCTTTTAAAGTTATATTTCTGTCAATAAATAATTGGCACAAGTTGTCTGCCACCAGTGTGCATGGCCAACATTTTTTTATTATAAGATTCATATAAATATAATGTCACATCAAAGTTACCACATTCCAGACCATTCTTCCTCTCCTGACGTTCGAAGTTCACTAGAAGTTTACAGGTTTGTTTCTTTCCATCTCTGTTCAGAATCGTTGAAAAGTGATAATTAGGTGTAGATGCAATTGTTAAACATTTGTTCTATGTGCGTTTTTTCAGTGTGGAATAAAGTATCTTAGCAAAACATTTGGCAGGATGATGCAAGCTATTTATTATTTTGTTAGAATGCCAAAACCATTTGAAACCACTGTTCTATACCCTTATTGCACTCATTCATTGATGTTTTGCTATCAATTTTGGTCTAAACGGACTTTCTTTGTATTTAAATATAGGTTCAACAGGAATGTTTCTCTTGCCTTTTTATATTAATTTTTCAGTTTTATTTTGTAGTAATAGTCCCGTCTTGTTTTTAATGCAGTTGCGTGAGTGGGGAAGACAGCATCGTTGGTTCATTCAATGATGCCCATCAAATATCCATTCTACAACATGGTGTGTATTGGCTATATTAATTAGAATGTATCTGTAGTGGGTCAAAAAGATTTTTATTCATAAAGATTCAACTTGCTGTCTTGCTACCTTTTTAGCCAAAGCAACAAGTATTGAACTGGACTTTTATATTCAAGTACCATAGTTTGCATACCCCTTCTCTAAACTTACCATGCCGTTGAATCCTATATTATTCTCATCTCACCACAATAGACCTAAAAATTCTGTATTAAAAGTATTTTGGAATCATTCAAAAAATGTTTTTGTCAACTCCATTATAATTTGGCCATCAATAAATCCAATGTTTATGAATACGATGCCTATAGAATACATTTTTGTTATACCTTTTTTAGGAACCAACCAAGCAACTTCAGATGACAAGGATTCAACCATTACATAAATCTGTATTTTATATAAAAGTCTTTTTCTTTAACAGTGGTTGAATTAGTTTTGCCTGAAAATTTCTTTTAGTCCTTGTATATAGTTTTACAGTGATTCAATTTCTTATTTCTAAGCTAATTTTCAATGCGATCCTTTTTCTATATAATCTTCATATCTGATTGTAGCCACTTACTACAATTATTTTTACCAAAATTGGATATACACCAGTGGAACCTTCTACAAAATTGCAATTTCTGCAATTAGTTGATTTCATGGTATTTTCCAGTTTTGTGCATAGAAAAGTGTAATGGAGTGCTTAAACATAAACTTTTCTTAAATCTCTATTTTCTGCAATAAATGGTATAAGAACCTGGTCACTGGTAAGATCTTAAAAAGTTTGTTCACTATGTTTAAACTGTGCAGTTATTTTCTTAACTTGTGTCCCATATTGCCAGACTGCGAAAATGGTAAATAAGCTTCATTGAATTTTGTCTAACCTGATTTATAAACCAATGATTCAATCAAAATAGTATGACATAACTTTTAATATTGATGTTATCTTTGTAGAAATTACCAAATTTATTCTTCTTGTTCTTAATTTTGCTTTTTTTAAACATGTATAGGTCTAATATAATACCCCATTGCATAAATAATAAATTCACATTACCGTAGTATAAATTATTACAATAAATAACAAAATCCTGGTGCCTACTGAAAACTTTCATTCAGCAAAGAATAACTTTAAATACAAGTGGGCAACTGTAGTCATCGCTGCTAGCACTACTTGATGTTTCTTTCATTTAAGCTGCAATTACTGGAATCTATCCCTGTGCATGTAGAAGAGTTAGCTAAGATTGTCTTCTTACAATGAATGCGAAAGCTCGCTGAGAAGTAGTAGGAGAGTATCAGTTTTCATAAACGCTGTTCAAACTGAAATTTTCCTTAATAAAATACATATTTGGGATAATTGGTAAAATTTTCCATTTCTGGTTTATAGTGCTTTGTGTCTTTGTCGTTATACCATATGGGATGATAGGAGTGGGTATTCATGTTTATACGCAATCACATGGGCAATAGTCCGATTACCTCGGGAATACGAAAAGGAGCGATGCCACAGGATAAATCTTTAGATTACGTCAAGTTGTCGGACCTGTTGCAGTGTGTTATGTATGATTGGGGTTTTCATTTAATTCACTAGAACGTATTACTCCACAGAGTATGGGTAATGTCCGCTAATAAATAAGTTACACTTGAAAGGGTCAATTGTGATAAGGGATTGTATGCCGGACGTAAGTATATAGATAGTCATAGTAAGAAAGTCATACTAGTTTAATAAATGTAAAATTGAACTGTCGCACACAGAGCAGGGAAGCGACCAAACCACACGGGTTGTATTACGTTCGGCCAAATAGCTGTAAGTAGTTTAGTGCGTCGCCTTTAGCCGGATGGTTAAGTTCGAAACGGGTGGCTAACTTTTGGTTGTGTCCTTGTGCAAAGCATTTTACAACAAGGTTGATCGATAACCGTGGTTAACGCATTCTGGTCTAGTCTAGTTAGTCAATACTTAAATCCAGTTCTGTCTGCCCCAATTAACCACTTTTACCAAGGCCGTCATGGTCAGTGGATCCTCCACAACGTCTATTGTTTGTAAACTGTTTATCAGTTGTCACCGTTAATCGTTTGGTAACACAACTGCTTTAGTTAGCCACACTGACGAGGCAAGAGTATAGTAATGCGTATCCACTAAAGTAATTCTGGGTTTAATGGAATGGCACATCCTGCGTATGGAGAACATCATGCTTATAATGCAATTCGACAAGCTTTCTTTTTGTTATGTTAGTTGTCATTTTGCCCCTGGATATTCCTCGAAATGTTTTCGTTTTTGAAGACCATGAATCACGAATCACATTGCAGCTGCTGGTCATTGGTCCGAAAATACGACATGTTCTCATATACCATGTTCGCGAGGTGTTACCTGCTACATTATTTACGTTTAGAAAACGTGTAGGTGAACCTCAACCACCAACAAATAGAGTTTTACCAAACCTTTTCACAGAAGCCGTTCCCTGGATCACGACTTGAGTAATAGGAGTCATAACTCGGTGTATGTACAGATGGCGATAAACTTTTATTACAGCTTTCGAATCGAGCCAAAAACCTTGACGCAATTGACGCACGGGTGGTCCACACGCGCGGAAGTTTGATGCACTTTCCAATTTAAACTTAAATCGATCAGCATTAATCCGAGCCGGGAGTGGAAGATGTCGTCAGTACCGGGTTTACCTCGGCGTTGGCCAAATCCATCGTTTGCCACGATCTGATTACAATACAAGTTTTTCTTGCCGTGCGCGGATTAGGGACACTGCGGCATAATATTTTCTTCCGCTTTGTATATTCGGCCTTTGTTCGGGGTAAACATGTTTCTCCCCTGCGCGAGGCAAAATCTTTCAAAACATTGGATTAATTGTTTTTCGCAGCGTGGGGCAAGATTAAATTTGACGTTTTTTTAAATTTCCAAACAAAATCCGGTCGCTCAACTGTGTCTGTGCGTCACTGACAAAAGCAACCACATAGAGATCTTATTGTCTGACTTTTGTTTTTTCAAGAAGTGCTTAATTTTTATCATTGCATTGCAAGTGCAATCGAAATATTGTCAAACAGTTTGGGAAAATGTAATAAAGCTTGCAATTAATTAATTAACATTAGTCAATCGTCGTAAAAAATGTGCATTCAACTATAAGCTTGCATTTTTCCTCAGTATAAACTAAAACCCATACACTTAAGTACCGGTACCCGCGGATACAGTACGCAAAAAGGCAGGTAATTTGAGGATTTTCCAGATATACTTTTAACAAAATTTTTTTTTAAACAAATAATACTTGCCTACCATTTAATAAAAAGTCACAATAGTTTTCACCCGACTAAAAAAACTATGTAAAATATCCCATTTCTTTATAAGATCGTAAGCTTATAAGTTGTTTTACAATATTAGCAGTAAACCACAATAACTGGTCGATACTGTTGATGTTAATAACATCATTGTTTCACTTTTATAGCATACGTACTATTCAAGTTACCAAACTTAAAAAAAACTCCGCGAGTACACGTGTCTTTAATAAAAGTCACTTGTAGTTTTATATTTTAAAACTTAAAAAACCTTATCAAAAATAATTTGACCCAACATCTTACCGTGACTTAATGAACTTTAATTCTAATTAACTTTTCCCGGTTCCGCTTATTGAAGTGCTTAATTCATTCTCGCGCGCCTTATTTTCTCCTCTGTTAAATCCTTAAGTTCTTGTATACAAGACTGTCAGCAAACTCGTGTTTGTTGCCAAAAGATTTCCTTTGTTCGTCGTTGTAATTATGATCGATTATGACGTAACACAAAGGGTTTATGTAGTCACAGATCCGGCAAGAGAGAGGTCAACGGTGCAAGCGCACAAGCAGCTTCTTTGTCACAATAAAATCCGCACAGCTAACCGCCGTAGCGACATGTTAGTCAATGTTTAGGTATAGTTTAACAAAAATCAATTCCCGTGTAAATCGAAATCAAAACATATAAACATAACGTCATCTTATCATGTGAATCAAATAATAGAGTCTGTGTCCGTAGCCTAGTTTAATTCGTGACGTAATTTGGGTTAGAAACTTTCTTTTTTGATCTGTCATATCTAATTGGATTAAAAATTTTTTAAAATTATTTAATTACGGTGTTTAAACACGTTATAGTTAATGTACGTTACTTGCAATATACCACGAGATCAGCTTGAAGTAAGGCATTCGGGTTTAAGGAACCCAGGACCGCTTTGTTTATTGTAATGGGAACAAAAGAAGTTTACTTTCCAGTGAATGACCCTGTTGAACGACTTGAGCATAATTGAAGCTTTATTGGCACCTGGGGCTGCAGCTACTTTGCCTTTTGTAGCCTACTTAAAAGCTAACATAGCCGAAATGCCTGATGAATTAACATTTTTGATTAGACATCTCGACTATTTATCTTTCATATTAATGGAAATTCCAACGGAGAAAAATGCATCTTATAAATGGATGATATCTCCTAAAATTTGTGGTTGGGCTTTGATACTTTTTAGTAGCTGTGAAAGATAATACAGCTTGCCGATGAATTTAACACATAATACGATGTGCTTTGCAGCTGGGATACATTTTCGTGTTTTTTGACGTAAAACGGTCAATTATGAGCTATAAATGTCTACGATTTATGATCTTGGTTATCTGTATTTTAACGCGATGTCTCCTTGCACATTTTTGCTGCGAATTCGGGGTATCGTGACGTCAACCATCTTATTTAGGGTAAAAATCACCACGACTAAATCACGTTCGAAACTCCCTTGTTTTACCTCATTCAACAAAGCAGATAAATCTCTTTAAAACAGCAACCCGCGTTGTATGCAAAAGTATGTAATAATGGCAAATCTGGCAGTAAGAAAACACTCGGCGGTAGAGACAATGGAAAAACCTGTATAAACACCTTGGAATTGACAACACCAGGCCTAAAATAGTATAAAAATCATCTCTGGGGATTTTACGCCTTAGGAAAATTGTATAAAATGTGTCCAACACCATTGAAGACATAGGGAAACTAAAAAAGTTACTGTTTTTATCGGCCTGGTCTTACAAGCGGTATAGAATTGTCATTGTGTTTGCCATTCATGTGGCATTTTACTCTCAAACGAAGTCCGTTTCTTGCAATCATTTCCTGCATTTCTTTGCATGTTCTCGCCAAGGTAACAGCTTGTTGGGCTTCTCGCATTTGCCTGAAAAAAGGTATAGTTTCAAAACGGTTCCCGGTAATTTGAAGGTTAGAAAGCTACTTTGCCACACATCAAAAGACCGTATCAACAAGAGCCATGCAAAACAGAAATGTCAGACTTGAAATTCCAGTCTGCAACTGGCACGATAGGGATCATGGGTGGACCTGAGTCATGACATTAATATTTTTAAAAGACCTAACTTAGGCAATCTTGCGGATTTACACTCCTCTCTTGCGTGAATCAAAACCCACCTGCAATTAATCTGTGTTCAACTTGTTAAGTAACTTCATCGTGATTAATTATTTGGTGGTCAAGAAATTCCATTTAAACTGTATCAACACTTTAACGTCAATATATGATTTCTTACAAAAGTCACACAAATCAACCATCTATAGGAATTGGTAATCAGAACTATATGATAAAACAGATAAGGTATAGGTCAAGAACTTGCATAATAGTCTCTTTCATTATTAATTATAATACAAGAGCGTTGCAATTACGGTCGCAATAATTTTATAACGAACAAAGCTGTATATAGAGATACCCTTATATACGCGCCGTTTGTAGTTGACCTTACTTTTCTTATTTGTCGAGCAGTATAATTTTAAATATACTTACCATAGCGTGGGCACAAAGTGACCATGTAATTAAATATGCCTACACGTAGACATATGTAAACAAGATAAGCTTCAGGTAAATTTACACCTTGGTTCGTGGTAATATAAATACGCAAAGCGTGAGTTTTACTTACTGGTGAAAATGTGCGTCAGAAGGGTCGTGATTTTTTTGGACCACTTTAATTTTTACACCCCCCGGGAGTCTCTGGCCGTTCAGTTGGTCTAGTAACGCTGGGTTGATTTCGCTGTGCGCAGGCATCGTTGGGTATATCTGAAAGTAAGTGGATCGTGTTTACTTTACCATACGCAGCATTTTATTCCGCTAGAACTAATAGGTCCAGTGACCTGGATCGAGTATTGAATAAAAGTATTAAGATGCCGTATTTTATGAAGGACACTTCAAACTGAAATTACAATTTTTATTAAATCGGGTCATGCATATAAGCTATATTAGTGGCTAAAAATAGAGAAACATTAGTTTGTTAAATCTCTAAGAAAACAAATTTGCTCTGCATGCACTAACTTTATCGAAATCCTATCGAACGGTCGCCAAGGTTTATTCTTTATCTTGCGATCAGATATACCATTTGTTATTAAGGATCTTTGCAAAAATTAGGTTCGTCAAATGCTTTTCCGTGTAAGGCAGAGATAAAAATCTCGACGTGGCTTAATCCGATGCTCTTTCTATGCTTTAAGCTTAGAGCACGTCGATTTTGTATGCGGTCGAGGTTATAGAGATATCGTGTGCAGTCAGCCTGTCTGTCACCTGTCTAATGTGCAACAGGAGACAAACGACATGTTTTATTGCCGCAATTCGCATGTAACCGCAAGTAAATTACACGATACAGCAGCCTTGCGATGCCATGGTGATAATCGCCGAAATCTGCATGCTGGAATGGCCACGAACCAAGTCCAGGCACCGCTAATCCCCAAAACAAATTGATCGACAGCGATGTAAAAGTCCAAATTTGCTTGAACAGCTCGCGATCAGGCAGCTCACAACGGATAAGCACGCTTCTTATTGCGGCTCTTACGTCATACCAATGCGGGCGCACGATCTTGTATCGCCCGAGGTTTGTGTGCACCGAAAACAGCTTTTATCAGAGCTAATCAGAATCACGAACTCATCCACTAATTGTAGATTAACACTATCACAGTCGCGTGAAATCACTTTTGATGGACGCCATGTAGTGCCAACAGCCACCAAAGCACAAGCTTCTTATGTGTTCTTGCAATTTGACCACGAGCTATGTGCTTCGTGCAATGCTGTAACGGTTGCGGTATGGCGAAATTGTATGCTCGGCACAATAGATTGTTTATGCTCCGTCAAACCACTTGGTCGGTGATTTTGTTTTCCCGACTCGAAACGAATCTGAAATCTATCCGATGATGGCGATATACATTCAAAGAGCCTAACTGCACTATGTTGCTATGCAAATAACAACCCTTCAAAGCAAAAGCCATCAGTGAGTGCGCGACTCGTATGAATTCCAGAGTGTAATCGATCAAACGGCTGAATCACCGTCATTTCATGCCCCCCTGCAACGCATATTGTTCCGCGAACAAGTCTAATAACCGGTACGTCCTTGAAATCAAACGCGACCGCCTTCGAATTTAATGTTGCCTGTCGGGACTTAACTGCAGATGTAATAACCCTCGGGGTCGGGTCGAATGAATCGACCAACTTTCATCGCTCTTATCTCGGCCGGTCATCGAATCTGTCCGACCCATGTTGCAGATTTTTTGTAACTTGTTTTAACATTATCCGATTTGATCAAAAGCAGGTGCACGAAGGTTTGACGTCAATCGAATGCACGGGGAATCAGAGTTGATTAGAGGATTACAATGACTGTGCGTGTATACGATCATTAGCTTCAACATACTCTTTCGCATATAATCAAGTCGCAATTTATTACACCCTTGATTGAATCGTCGTACAGGAGTTAGCTTTGTAATTATCTTAGCAAGACTTGGGTGAAAACCTAATTTTCTCCCTATGCCACCCCCACACTCCCTGTTAGTGCAACATACATTCACTCGCGCAGTTTCGCAAGCCTAAATTTTCGCATCTGTACGATTTATTATCGCTTTGTCATCTGACATCATGAAATGCGAGTAGAAAATAATACTATAAGCTGGAATCAGATCTTCGGCTGGTATTAGAATGATCACACACCACATCGATCAGGTTAAAGTCACATAAATATCGGTTATGCAATCAGAAACTTACGCGTGGGGTGTGTTGCTCGTCTTGTGCCTGCAATTCGTCAGCAAATTGCAATCAAATGAGTATATTTACTTAATAAATACATTAAACTACTGTATTTATACAAGGCAGGGGTTAGTTGAAATTGAACAGACGAAGAGGTAAACGACCTTCGGCGACCTCCATGTGCGAAAGACTTGGGGCAGGTTCGTTTGTTTAAAGTTGGTTAGATTCGTGCGGCAATAAAAGTAAGTGGTGTTATTTAAACGCTGGAACGGGTGAATGTAAAATCGCGATTGTTAATGGATTGGGTCGGTTTATATAAGGAGTGGATGACGGTAAAATGATGTGCTTTACCATGCAATGAATCAGGTATATCTTATCTAACGTGCTCTTCCACTTTCATGTTCTAATTTTCGGTGTTTTTATGTTTTTATGTAACCTGGAATAACAATTTAAATAAACTGACATTGTAGCCCTTTTCCATTTCTATATCTGCACAATAAAAATTTATGACCTGCCACTTTTCTTAATTGGACTGATATTTCATGTGCTTCCTTTTCAATAGTTTTATTAAAAATACCCCAGTATAAATAGTACAAAATGTAAGACGACGAAAATACAGAATGGTCTTGGTGGAAACACATTACGAACAAATGTAAATAAATCTTTGCATATAAATACTAAGAGGAAAATGGGACACAGTAGCACAATTGACATGATCAAAAATATAAATAGAGAAAACATAATATCCAGACGTCACAGTTAGTAGCAGCGTAAAAGGGCGTGAATAGTTCTTTGAAGGCGACATGTGAGGGGCCAGTCGGGCGGGCTAAGCCGTTTTTATGGGGCAAATAGTCCTTCCGCGCTCCTGGCCAACTGATCCTCGCTCTCTTCCTGAGTCAGTACAGCTCTTAGTACGAATTACGGCCACGGTAACTCTTTCCGTGCCTTCGCTTCACGCCCTTCTCGCCCGTAAGTATCTTCGCAAGAGTCTGCGTGTTCGAATGAAGTCCTGTTGAGAAAAACGTTCAAGCTTAGTGGGCCGCGGCGGCGAAGGGCTTGGGGGACAGAATGTACAAAACCATGTATTTGTTTAAATATCATACATCTACACTTAATCATACATAAAATAAATTGGTCAAAATTCGATTGCAAAGTCGCGTTGATTTAGAGACGTTTACTTTTACAGCGTGTTTAAAGTGAAATTTAAATGGCGAATTAAACAAAGAATCTTTTGTTTCCAAGATTTATCCACGTTGTGTACTTAGTGTTATTGTTGTGTGTCTATAGTGTCAGCTGTGCGTTTATTGTGGTGGATATAATGTTTCTATGTGTGTTTAACCGGGGCATTTGGAGGTTTAAACTCTAATTACTAAAGCGCGCGGCCCAATTGCTTAAGTGAACGTTTTTCGTCTAAGTTTCTAGCATTCACATAGGCCTAATCACCTCTTCATTCTGTTAGTTTCGCTTACTATCTCTGTCTGATACCTCGACATACAACCGGTTTATTGGGTGATCCGGTGTGACAGGTGTTATACATGCGTATAGTGAGTAAGTGTTTTGTGTCTCGATGCGAGTCGCAATCGAATTTTAATGACCACAGATTAAAATAACACCCGAACTTAAACAGGACAATGCCTACCTTTACGTTGTAGACTTTGCTTGGGTCGAGTTGGTCAATGAGCCCGTTGAGAACGGCCAATCTTTCGGTTTCATATCGTCTTCGGGCGATTTCGGATTGAATACGAATATCGGTATGTCGTTTTCTCGCTGAAGTTCTGAAAAGATGGACGAATTAAATTTCTGTCTCCTGCCTTTGGTTTCGCTAGTTTAGCGATTGTATACGCCACTTATTTCTATTGCGCTTGACCGAGCGCGGCCCAAATTTTACCGGTTTCAAACAAAAGTGAAAATTGTAACGGAAAAATCGAAACTTGCATAAAAATCGATGCTTACCTCATGTGTTGTTGACGGGCAATTAGTCGCGAATGATGGCCACCTGCGTGTCTTGTAGGTCGTGCCGACGATTCGGCGCTCAAGAAAACAACCACGGCCAGAAGCGCAATGATAGTGATTTTGCTCATTTTTCTGTTGAAAAATATAAATATAAATATAAGCTGATATTTTAACGAAAGGAGTTTTATCAAATATGATGTTAAACAACAATGTTTTTTTTGTAGAATATATATCAAAAGGCCATTTAAAACTAAGTCCGGTCTGATTATAGATTATATTTACTTGCTATCGGGTGCTATATTTAGGTGCTTCACGAGGAGGCGGAGCTATAATCTCGTGTAAAAACAAACACACCGAGCAGCCATTAAAACACAGTTTATCTAAAAATCGGTGGATTTTCCGAGATATTGAAAAACCACCCGAGCAGGTAAAATAGGAGTTAATGTCACCACAAGTCAGTGACAGCTAATAGTAAACACTTAGTTTTATTTTATTTCACTTGCTGGCAACTATAAAAAATTATGTAATAAATCGAACGAACAATATTGGGTTTATATTAACTTACGTTTTTAGAGGTGTGTTCTTTTTCAAGCTTTATAAATTCAAGTTTATCTCCTCAGTATATTATCGTTTACAGATATCAGTTAAGATCACTTATATCGTTAGTTGCAAGTTTCTGAAAAAGTCAAAAATGTTATTTGACAACGTTGTTCGGCACATCCGAGTAGTACAATTTATATCTGGTAAATTAAACCTGCTACATAAACTTCAAATGTTAAACTGCAGCAACGAAAATTTCTGTTTCGCGCTTAAAGCAGTTTGAGCCTGTTTGCCAAAAGTGAACAGTCCCACACTTCAGCTGCTTTTGCGAAAGTCTGGTTTGTCCCAGAAATGACGACGCTTTTATAGTTCATCTCACGCAGGCGAGTTGGGAAAAAGGTCGTGGTGACGTCGCGAAATGCGGCCCAGCCTCCATGCTTTTTTACCCGAAGTCGCTACGACCAAAAGCGTTTATGATGTCAGAACCGGCTGTGCTTCTATTTCTGGTTGCGCGATAACGCCAATCAATCCGGATCAGGTCGCTTTTGCGTTTATTTTTTTTAATTTTACGCATTACGCACGAACTATTATCTCTAGAAATGAACCAAAATTATAAACTCAGATGATTTATATGAGGATTACGCCTAGTCGTTGGAAACGCCAGGGGTTAGGCTTATATCCTGTGTATTTTTATCTTGGGGGCACAGTCAATAATTATAAATTCATGGCAATATTTTTCCGCTCGGTTAAGCGCCCCGACACGCGCCAAATACTTTCATAACCAATGACCTGTCCACCTTAGCTTTTTAAACATTACATTGACGTCATTTGTTTTCAATTTCGCTATTCAACATAACTTTTTAATACGAAGTCGTGTCTTAGTTTTCTACCCGCGTTCAAATATATCCATGCCCTACGTAATTAGAGCCCTGAAGAATTGTTTCGTTATTTGTACGTTTCACGGTCCAGCAAACCCATGTATCTCCGGTTTATGTTTTCGAAATTGTTTTCTCCAATTTAAAATAAAGATTAATTAAAATCACCAATACAATTCGGTCAGTGGATAAAAATAATGCGAACGGTATTTGGTCGCAAACAAGTATTCAGGAAGGCAGAACAATGAAATACACGTGTATGTTTAACCTCCTATAATTGCATGTCGGAAATTGGACGAATTCACATATGTAATCCAATAAAACAATATACACAGGAAACCTGAATAGGCTATATTCATTATTGAAAGAGAGGTATCTTAACTCATGTTTCGTTTGATGTTATTTTCCTCTTAATTTGACCGGTTTCTGTGTTTTCACAAGATCGGTATTTAACTTAAACATGGGTTTCTAATATAGTGGTGCCATTGTCCTTCTGTCATGATCTATAGCTTTGAACACTGACAATCAAGTTCAAATGGTTTGAAACTGTTATGAGCTCATTTTATTAAATTAAAACGAATTCCTTGTCATATAATTATATGATCCCGCAATTGCAGCTTCGTTTTCTGCAGTATTATCTGTACATTTCTGTCATATACGTTTCTGTAAGTTTTTAAGACGCACTTGATATTCATACCACAGGAGATTTACAATTTGACATCTATGCACTAGAGCTCATCCGTTCTTATCGGTTACTTGAAATTTTCGAAAAAACTTTGGTCCTCTTTACGATATTTTTAAGAAGCGAGTTATACATTAACATTGTAATTGATGAACATATAATCGTGATTCTTAACCGGAATTGATTCTGTCAACTTGTAAAATCTACGTGTGAATTTGCTCGGCAATAAAGCAGACGAGCTAAAAATAGTTTGGATCTGAACAAACCCAATGATGCCAGACGTCCTTTGGAAGAAAACATTAATCCGTAGTAATGTCACCTTGTATGGTTTAATTAGCACATCTTGCTATCAAGGTATATACCTGACTAGACGACCGTCGCATGCCATAAATTCCACATTGAGTGCATAAGTCCGCTAGCTATTAATAATTATCACAGTGAGGGTGCTGATAACACTATTAAACACACATGGCTACAGCTCCTGGTTTAAGTGGCTTGTTTTCATGTAGGTTGATCAACAGCAAATTATTTGTTCTCGTGATAAAGTTATGCTCGGCGGTGTGGCGAGTTATGCCCGGGCGCCGTTCTCACATTTTCCGGGAAGCCTTCTGGAATTACTTTGTTACACATACTGTTTAGCTACCAGTGGTTTTTAATAAACTGAGGCATTTGAGGTTACCTGTGTTAATTTTTTTGCGACATAACATAGTCAGGACAAATAACAATCATGGTGGAAATGTTTGATTAGCCTTAAACGGCGGAGCGGAATTTCCTGCGACATTATTCGAAGTCTTGTACCATGAGTCTTAACATATATCCACGGGTTTAACCGGTTCGAAGGTAACATTAAGTCGGCAGAATGATTAATTTGTTCTAACCCAGCGACGACATACGTATATTTGCTAAAAATGATAGCTGGGAGGAGGAATTGCGCTATAATGCGCCAATCTTTCCCCGAGGATGGCGACGTCGCACTATCGCTATGTCATCTCACATGACAAGCAGAGACTGGCACCCGCCTAAAACCAGTTTCGTATACGCAGTTCGCATAAACTCGGGTAGAAAAATTTCGGGCAAAACAACACGAAGAAGGTGGTAATTGTGGCCGATTACACAGGTTATGATACCCTATCTATCTTATTTAAGGGTTTGGTTTAAAGTCCATGTTATTACCAAGATCGAATATAGATCTCTGATTAACCTAATGACCAGTCAGGTTCAAGTACTGAACTTTTTATATCGCATAATAATGAATACTGTCAAGCGTATATGGCGCACGCGATGTCAAAAATACCATGGAGAAACTTCTTCAGGTTAATTGCGGCGATTCCCGACAGAAATCAGCGTCGCGATCGCCAGACTTTTATTCAAGTTTCCAAACAATAAGTATAGTGTGATATGTGCATCATCTGCGTCACTTAGTTTTAAGGATCTGAATCAGGCGCTTGTAGATATTGTCCCATTACTCATTTGTAGTGATTATTTTTATTTCTTTGTTCAATTCTCACCGCATTTTAATCTGATGTCGAGGACAAAGCTTTTCACCGTAATCTCTTATTTTGTCATCGTGCGGCATGTCCAGCGGCAAATTGTGGCTTCCTTTTATAAACTACCCCGTCTATAATTAACATAGTCGTCATTTGTGTCTACGGAAAATAACATAAACTGTCCCGCCGAACAAGTTACCATTACGTAAGCTTTCGATGTATCATATAATGGTTATCGGCCGTTATTTTCTTAAAGCCAGGGCTAACAAAGGGCAGAATACCGCAATGGATGAAGCATGCAAAGAATTTTAAGTCATCGGTCTATTCAGCGCCACTTCAAACGTAGATTTATTAACTAAAGTGCCATATAGTTAACGAAGCCGTCACATAAACAGCTGCCGAAACTCTTATACATTGCGCAACGAGGAGTGACGTAATTACGTTGGAAATATTTCCCCGATGAAACCAGATAATGTTTTCATTAGAACACGTGACGCGTGGCTGGAAAGAATTTCTTAAACCCCCTTATTGTAAAGAGAATCATTTCTCCAATACGCCGACGGTTTAGGGTGGGTGTCATATCAACCCATGATCTGCAACATCAAGCACATCGTACATTTATCAAGCGACAGCAGTATTCAAATAAGTACGTTACATATGCACTTGAACAGTACACTTGAAATCGAGCGAGAACACTCTCCCTTTTCTTAATCCTGGCGACGTGAAATATTCGGGACTCGCGTTTTTTCAGACCTATTTTGCAGCTGGCTACTTCACCACCTGGCGATAAATTGACGGATTATTCTCCTATCGTCTATCTTCGGCCAAGGAAACTGCATATTTGGGAAGTCGATATGTTTTCGCCTCTATTTTTATCGCGTTTTTAATCGGTGAGAACCTTTCCAGCTCCGTTGTTGAGTCAATACTCATAAATTCCCGCAGGCTGTTTGTATTACCCCACCGGCTCGCCAATAAAGGTATCAAACGGAACGATAAATTAGTTTCAACCTTGTGGAACCTTTTGCATTGTTGTGCTGCGAGGTACTTTCGCTTCACGGCGCGCGTCTAGCTGTGGTGTAGCATTGCGGCCGGCGATGATAAGAACAGTTCATGTCGCACGTATCAATCTCAAATGTTGACTGGGTAACAGCAGAAAACCCGCAATTAAAGTCTTACCAAGTTCGTCAACATTTGTCGTGTGCTTGCTCGATAAGCGTTCCCCACTTGAAAAATAATCACCGTTTGCATCCCAGCAAAACTAAATTCCCCGCACGAAGCTTAATAATTAGCTTTCTCCCTCTGTCAATATTTGCCAAGAGTGGTTGATCAAAATTAAGTTGCTTCTAGTATAATTTATGGGAACGATGAAATTTAATTGGGAAAAAATACGATTATTTTGCAGACGTAATGCGATAACACACCAGTGTGCGAGAACCATTTTTCCTTTGTTGACTCCATCGGTGGGTTACCAGAAGTAAAGCTCGCATCCGAGAGCACAGTATAAACAGCTGGTCACCACAATTGATATAAATGCTCGGCCGAAGCTGATGAATCGCATGCAGAGTTCTGCTACTTTTCAATACATGACTATAAAGACGAAATCCAAATCTGGTTATTTCCATTTAAAAATGTGGACACAACCAAAAGCACTTCTAACAAAACCTTTTTTACTGTCAGAGTACTTCTTGGAAATTTGGACTACCTAGTATTATACACTTTGACGCATCAAACTTTATAATTCTTCAGGTTAAAAAAAATCTCAAAATTCTTGGAAATATGAAAATATACCCATTTCGGCTTTATTGCTATATACAACATTTTAGTTTTTAATATTTTTTATCAAAAGTAATTATTGTTGCTCTAGTCGTTAGAAGACAGTACCATGCCCTTAAGATCGTTAAAATTCAATTTTGGTTTTGTTTATCGATGCGCATGTTTCATTTGTTTATTTCGTCTGCTAAGTGCACCAGACAGGTTGTTTACACAAGATTACATGTAAACTTTGCCCTGTTTAATTAACACGCCCATGCCGTCGTAAACTTGGCAGTTTAAGTTCTGCTTTTGAACTCAATTATACAGGGTCTTGCTAGTGACAGCCGCGGAAAAGTATAACACTCGAATTTTAGTGAATTTTAATTGCTTTTGCAAAACGTTTCAAATACAAAATAATAGTTTGGTATGTTTTAAGCTTTTTTAGCACAGAAGGTTACTGTTACCCATTGTTTCAGTAAATTAAATTTGCCCACACGCAAATAATAAATATAAATAAACAGGAATTTCCAAACACAACCTTACTGTCAAAACGCGTCAAGTTTTCGATTTTGCGAATAGAGAAAATTTGAACACAGCTGGGCGAATCGAAACCGGAAAATCGACCAACTTCTTTGTACGTTTATTACGCAATATATACATTTCTCATTACATTGATCACGTACAATGTAAGTAACAAGGCAATTCTGTCAACATTATCCTTATAATCCAGCCAATTTTTAATAAGAAAGTGATTCATATGATAAAATTAACAACAGGAAATTTTCGAACCGATTATAACTTACAACGTGATTTTCCCATCGAATTTAGGAAATCTTTCACATTGAACAGCAGAAAGGTTTATTTTCTCTATTTTATGAGGTTGTTTTTTTGCTTAAAACGCATAAAATTTAAAACGTTACGATACCTATTTCTTTGTACATTATGTTGATATCAAGAACAACATCAATTTAGTCATTCAAACTCATCCTCATGGTCGAAGCTAATGTATTAATTAGCTTTGTTATAGTTATTGAGCATGGCTCTCAATAGGCAGTTGTTGTTTTGCCACAGCCGAATTGTTGAAGGTAATTATCGAATACGCCATCTTTCGTCTGGCGACCTGTGAGCCAGTTATAAACACTAAAGAGCAAATACTATTGTAACGAGGGAACCAAACAAATCATTAATAAAGTGTGATAAACTACATTGCCAAAAAATGCTACAGTTTTGCGGTTAATGTAACCCTTTGCAGCTGAATAAAAAAATATAAATATAAATTTATACAGAAAATATTCGATTGTTCAAAAAAATCAGAATCGCTTTATTACTTTCGTTTTGTTTTTACATATTTGGCGCCAGGTAGCATAGTTCAACATAAAGCTTCACACCAACCGTACAATTACGGTAATCTATAGTCTGGCCATCAGGATTAACCCGGATTGAACAGAAATTACCTTCGTTATGTTGATGAAGATCGGAAAATATACTACATGGCCCGGTATCATTCTAGTCCTATCATTCTTGTTGTGTTCTACCAGTGTTGTTATTATGCGAATTTTTTTTTTGTTAATATACCGGCATAAATCTGCAAACTATTTGGATAACATTTGAATTGTGGTTTGTTTGTGAAGTTCTTAACTAAATTGTCTTTTAAATAACGACTTATTGTAATGAATTTTAATTATGTGTTGGCCTGATTGTTCACGACTGTTCAAGATGAAGTATGCAAAAACACGAGTTTTGCTGCTTTCTTTGCAGCAAGCGACATTTCGCAATAACTCCTGGATTGGGCTACCGTTGACGTCATTTTTCCCTTACACTGCAGGAAAATATTTGCGGGTTCCTTTGTTTTTGGTGATCTCACCAAATGAGCTCGCGTTTAAGTTGCTGCAGCTTGGCCTTCAAGCAGACGGGATAGCGAGACATATTGCTAATCCGCAAAGTGGAAGATTGCACACGCTTTATTTTGCGCCCAAGCAAAACAAAAGTATGGCTTGTGGAGGCAAACGTTGAACCCCATTGACTTGTTAATCGCTTTTAACTCTACCGTTTTGCAAAAATAAAATATATATTGGTATGCGCTATTAATTAGAAAACACATTTCGAACCTTAAACATTAACGCTGCTTTGGTTTGCAGTGTTTAAGCAATTTTTATTTCGCCACTTCGCTTGGAACAATTTGCTACAAATTATTTTGCATCAGCCAAACAATAAATTCTTTGTTTTGAATGCCTGTATCCACAGAGTCATTTGTCTTGATAAGGATAAAAACCTCGTTTTAAAATATCCGCTTCTGTATAAAAATAGAAACTCGGTATTGTTTACGCTCATTAGAGGGAAGGTAATCAATTTCGGTACATTGAAGTTTGGGTCGGGAGAATCGCTTTGTTCGGACGGTTGATTTTTTCGTTTTTTTTTGCGCAACAGAATGTTAAGGAAATGGGATACGCATAATCTACTAAAGTTCGAAGAATTG
The DNA here is from genome assembly GCA_000149265.1 of Ciona savignyi. Lineage (NCBI taxonomy): Eukaryota > Metazoa > Chordata > Ascidiacea > Phlebobranchia > Cionidae > Ciona > Ciona savignyi. The sequence goes on from CH002787.1 coordinate 338,298, forward strand.
TTTTGACTATGCAAGTTCGAACTGTGTGCAATGTTAATTGCTGGATATTTAGCCATCTGTCATTCCGGCTGTTTTGCAACCGAGCTTGAACTTTGGATCCATTTAAATCAAATCAGAGCTTCCCGCAAGGAAGTATTGACATTTGAGTGATGATTCAGTCTTATAGATGGGATGACGTGTTCAGAGGTATCTCAGGAAGAGCGGGGGGATTAGGAACCGTTTTTTCGCACCACAAAACCTCTACAAATCGACCCAGAGACGTGATTCACTCGGCTATTTGCATTCTGCTGTTTGAATAAGCCATGGGGTCCGTTGTCCCGGATTTTGTGAACGTTTTATTTCAGTCTGATTGTTGACATGCAAATGTTTTGTCCTCCGCGACACAGCGGCGTGTCGGTTATAAATATCAAAGCCCAACTGTTGGATTAGAGCAACGCGTCGCTTTGACGTCATCTACCAATTGGCATTTCGTACAAAAGCGAAATGTACACACGAGCGTCACTTACCATGCTGTGAATTACATTTGAAAGAATCGCACTTGATTCCGATGGACAATGGCGCTGTCCACTTTAGGTCGCATCCGTTTTAAATCAACATTCCTAACCATATCCGGCTTTGAAACGGACACCGGAACTCACTCGTTATAGCGTTGTTGCCACGACAAACGAGGATTGAAACAACGGGATTCGCTGTTCGTCTCTCGGTCAACTGAGGACTTGTTGGTTGGAACCCGTTTTCTTACATTTCTCCGTTGTCAACTGTTATCAGGGTCTGGGAATTCTAATTTGAAAGATTACAATCAAATCATAATGTGCATCTACGTAATTGTAATGAATGGCATATTGGCAAATCGCGCCATATACAATCTATTCATTATGGTTTTCACGACGAAGTTTTGAAGTAACTTGAATAGTGGCGCTCTTTCAGCGTGTATTAAGCAATTACATCACCAAGACATCTTTTTGTTGTTAATTTTAACACCGCACTTAAGAGAACAACAAATGTCTATTTTTAAACCACTTGTCATTGAAATCGTGTCATTGTTGGTGGAGCTTTTCGGAAGTCAACTACTTGACCCGCGGTTGCGTTTTAGGTGACTTTGTTTTCTGGCATATACGCTTTGCAAGTGGGGGATTATGTCTCAAAGTGAAAGCTCCCACACGCCGTTTCCTTCCACGGTGCATTAGGTGAAATGACACAGACAGGTCACGTCAGGTTGAAATACAAGACACTTTGCAATTTCACGGACTCCAGTGAAAGTAGTGTCAATACAAAGAAAGGACTTTGTGATTTAAAGATTAGGCACACGCCCCAAAACACTTTTAAGCAGCTAGGACATTTAAAAGTTCCTGTCATGTTTATCAGAATCCAGAACAATGGGACCAGTTTGCTACCCAAGCTTATACAACCTGGCGCCATAAAAATGATAAATGGTGATAATTTGTTGCTAGAAAATACAAAAAAACGTTGCTTTTGTAGCCTCCCATTACTAAATAGAAGAAAGACAGTTCCTTGCCAAGAATGTCGACCGAGCAATCGCCGAATGTCGTATTTACCAACAAAGCATTCACATTTCCGTTCAAATGTAACATTAGTGACACGAAATAGGCGGTTGGCCACAAAGTGATCACTTCCATCTGAAATGTAATTTTTTTTATTAGCCTTTGTGCAGGTAAACCAGGTCGTTCAAGCGACAATGCAGATTGATCGAACTTCACTAAAGCTTGGTCCCCGTTTTCACACTCGGCTGCACAAGCCCCGGTGTATGACGTAATGATTTAGTGGAAGTTGTTTTGCTGCTGGCCCCAGGTTAACGGGGTCTGCGGTTCTGGGTAAAACGTGTTTACCACCGATACGTCCGTTGCCAGAATTTATCATCGACTCGACGCCTGAATTCCATCGCTCACTGATCTCTACTGGAAATTTATTAGTTTTTAAAACAACAGGTACCGGTGCAATCGGGATTCCCATTGTTTGACGTAAACAAGTTATTTCTGAAAGGGGCGTGTTGAAAAAGGACACAAATTATGAGCGTACGTTTCACACGATGCTTAGCGACTTTAATTAAAAAATCATTTTTACTTCAGGTTATTTTAGTCGACTTTACAACTTTTCACACGTATTAGTTAACATTAAAAAACTATTAAATATAATATATTTTTAATGTTTTCACGTCACTTGATATTTTGTAGCATAAAGTATAAAACGATCCTTTTATGTTTTTTGCAAAATAAGATTTTAAATGTTATAAGGGTAATAAGTTTAGGTCGTTGCTTTAAAAAACTTGAGTTGTTGGACTTAAATGTCCTACTCTGCCGCTGTAAGGTTGGATCTTTTTCAGACGGTAAGTCTGAACAGAGCAGACGCTGTTCGGTGTTTCTTCTTCGTTTCAACTGCGGTTTCTGTGTTATTAAGGGCTATTGTGACATCGATTCCCACGAAGTCGTGATATGGCGGTGGGAGGTCGGACGTGCAGTCTTCACGACTTAACAGTCACCTTCGCTAAGCGATAACATCCTTAGTGTAAACGGTATGATCTGCCAGGAAAAAAATCATCCGACAATGGTGTTTACCCCACAATAAATGACGTGATTGTTTAAAATCTCCCTTTACTTTTGCCGTAATCGACCGAATTCAAAGGTCTCGCTTTTCTTACTAACATCTTTGGTGTTGACGGGTGAACCTTTTTACAAGTAAAGTGGTCAGCTTAAACGATCGCCTAAAGGACAGCCGGACGTAGTCCACCGTTTTGTACCTGTCCTTGCAAACAAAGAGGAGTGTGTTTTTACTTGCCAAAATTCTAACCTTCTTTAACAATACCAAGCTTTGTTCGACAAGAGCGAGTTTTTTAACCCAAATAACCGTTTTGCCACAATACAAGTAGATGGTTTAGGTTTTCCGCCAAGACAGCATAGAATTTCCCCATACACGGTTGTTTCGAGTCTAAACACACCATATATGCCACGAAGTGTTTATATTTTCTGTACAAGCCCATACTGTTTGTATCCGGATCAGTTAAAAGCCTCGACCCAAGACCATGTCTGAAAGAAACGGCCAGAAATCTGTCAGCTTAAATCAAAAAAAATACACGGTTTGATTTAATGAGGTAATTGTCACTTCTACTTACTGTCCACCCTGTAAACATTGCATCGGTTTTATTACATGATTTCTATGTATTTGACGTCATTTTTAATCCCATGTTGACGCTTGGCCATGCTCGATTACTTGTGGCGTTTAATCCGGAAAACAACCGGTATACATCAATGGTTTTATAAGTGGACTCTTAGCATTTTACTTTATTACCAAGCACGCTAATTTAGTCTGGTATGGCGTAATACACCTTAATAGGATTTTACTTTCTAATCTTTTGGGTCAATAGGATGTTAGGGGAATAGGGGAATAGGTGAATGGTGAGTCTACCAACGAGAATGATAATTTGTATATATTGGTTGGCTATGAAGTGCAGCATAATATTCAAATTATGTTTAACGTTAAAATTTCCATATATTACTCACACAGGGGCAAAAATGAATAAACAACGCCGAATGATATAAACAACCCTGAAACGGCCACTATAGCTCGTGGTTTAAACATTTTGAGTCATTTAATAATGCTTTTGCTATACAGCTATTCAGTTTAATTGGTATCGTGCGTTTAAACACGCATCTACCTATTCGTGGAGTTCTAAATATGATCCTTTCTCACAATCAGTGAATATCTTCTACGTAAGCAACGGTGTGCGGTTTGCGTGCGCACGTTTCCGCTATCTTCCCTCTGCATACGACATGCGTCATTTTAGACGGTGTGAAACCTCTCAGGCGTGAGAAAGTTACGTAACACGTTTACACGTCACCTTGGCTACAATTCGTCACATTTTACTTCCGCTGTGGATGTTTTTGTGAAATTTTCCAACAGTTGAAGCTTTTGTGTCGACACGGCTTAAACTTGAGTGACGTAACAGTGACGTCATGGGCTTCGTAAATATTTTTATTGATTTGATGTAATGAATCATATCTGATTGTTTGTAGCAGGACAAAAACGCAACATCGTTCTTCCATTAAGAAGAGCATACAATGACAGCATTCAATCTTTAAAGACAAAAAAGTCAAGAAAACAAAAAGATAAACCTACGAATGTCTTATTGAATCAAACCCGTATGTAACATTTAACTATTTATGCAACATCTCAAAGGTGTGCATTAACTTCGAAAATGAAAAATTAAGCTTTGAAATAAAAGTTGATACTACAAGATGGAAGTGAGCTTGCAAAAAGTAAATGTAATGCCAATTTAAATATCGGGAAATCCTAAAATTTGACCGCGGGAAACATCCAAGGAAAAAAGTCTTACAGTGACTTTTTGGAAAATTCCCTACAGTTTGTTTTTAACCAGTATTGGGAAATTCCTTTCCATTTGTTTTAACAAGTTTAAAATTGATACGCACTGGCCCATTATCAACAAGAGGAAATAGCGTAAAAAGGGGTTTTATAACACCTGGTTGTCATTCTTTAGTTAAATTAGAATTTATAGCGCATCAACGGGATAAAGTATGACCACCGATACTTTGATCTAACAAGACATACTCCTGAATATTTTCAGATGACCTCGTGCTAGTCGTAGGGCTGTCGAAGACGTTCCATTTTGTTACAATTTTTGTCCTTAACCTTTAACACAACCCATTAATCCTCCGATACAAGGCGATAACACAACCTAGTAACTATAGCGATGGTTTCGACTCCACAACCATTCAGGTAAAAGACGACCCACTAACCAATGAAGCTATACAGCAAAGAAGACGAGTACTTTGTCAAAGTAGTGCAAATATAATTCACTTTGCAACAGAGATAGAGTCTGTAATTTGCAATGACACCTGTGATAATAGTTAACCATTGCCCCAGTCGAAGCAGATTAATCTGTAATATGATATTTTTTTAAACCTAATCGATTTTCATCAGAGTTTTACGTGTATGACACTCTCTTGTGATGACACTCTCTCGTTTATAAACTTGTTCACTTGCTGTATAGGGCACAGTTAAGACAAATTGATAATAACATTTTTTTGTTTTGCTTAGTTTTATTTGCATTGCAAATATCAAACCAACGTACATTAAACACACACTAATCTTTAAATGAAACTTTAAAAAATCGCGATGTATTTAAATCAATATTGTATAATAATAACATAAATGTGAAAAAATCGCTTTTTACAAAGTTGGCAATAAATTCGCTTTTTACAAAGTTGGCAATTAGCTTAGGAAAAATATAACATTATTTTATCGATCTTTTTACCTTTTATTCATTTACAGATTTCTATTTCATAAGGGACACGAACCTATTTTAGCTTGCTATAGTCCATGCCGTTAGAGAATGTCACGTGATCTGGGTACATCCGACTTACTGTGACCGACACCTTATCGTCATACATAGATCGTGGGAGTTTCTTTCGCCGCCTCGCGTAAATCACTAGCGCTACCACCAGGATAGTAAGAGCGCTCAAAACACCGACAACCACATACACATAGGTGAGATCGCCGGGGTCGGCAATTTGAGGTGCCTTCTCAACTTCTTTGGTGGAGTTCGTTTCAGGCGCGTTTGTTTTAAAGGGTGTATTTCCAGGTATGACGCTGCTGGTTGGTTTGGAAATAGTTGTCGAGCTCTTTGTAGCAGTGGTTGTGGTAGTGGGGGTGGTCGTTTTAATGCTTTGATAACTTGCCGTTGTCGTTTGATTAAATTTAGGTGCAGCGTAGTAAGGTTTTGCTGGAGGATACAAGAGTTGTTCAATGACATAAAAATATAAATGTATTTGAAACAAAGATATATGTGCGGAGTATTTATAATATCGAGCAAAAGCAAATTGTAGTTCTCAGTTCTCAACACCGATGTCAAAAATATTGACTCTGCATGAGGATTAGTATGATCAGTTAAGGGTGGCCACGGTCGAAGTGCACTTGTACAATAATAGTATTAAAAAATCATTATCGATAAATCACGAAAGCTTGAAGTCAGCGTTTAAGGTACTCGTGTAACTAAAAGTTGACTAAAGATTTTGGGGTCTTAACTTACTCTGGCACTTGTTCGAATCCGTGATCGAACTTATACTGACGTCATCCAGCAGAATATTCCCGCTTTTTCCTTTCCTCCAATCAAATGCTTCGATGACTATTATGGTGTCCTTCTGCGGTTGGAGTGGAATCTGTGGTGATCGGCGAAAAGTTTTGTTTACTTGCAATTTCGATTAACTTGAGAAAAAACTACAGTTGACAATATCCAGAAAACATGTGTTTCAGTTAACAATTGATATATAGCTAATATAGAAAACAAAGGCATTATATATATTCTTTTAAGTTTACCATTGCCTTGCTGGTTAGTTCGCAACGCATCGGACAGTCAACCTTAATGTGGTGGGTCAAAAACAACTCTCCCTATTAGCAAGCTGCAAATTATCTGAGTATCCGTTGGTAGGTACGAGATAAACTGACGATGGCCAGGTTTATAAAACCTGCTTTGTTTTCCCATCTTTATGATTAATTACAAGTATCCATTTCCACTGCCTAAACCGTTGCTTGAAACTAAATATAGTGTATTAGATCTGTGGCATCATCTAGCGGTAGACGCTGTTATATCACTTATTAAATTCACTTCAACGGAAAATAAGTTGCTTTAAATTTATACTTAATTCTTTAAAACATATAAGTGTCGGCACTTTAACCATCTCACAGACAAAAAAGTTATTACAATTAGTGTACGATACCATGAATGAAATACATCGATTACCTTGGCAAGCTTCCAAGCGTTTCCTTGATGCCCTCTTAAATTCCAAACCACGTTTTCCGGATTTTCCAGATGCGCTCTGTCCTTTGCTAAGTACACACTCAAATGTCCCATGTTTCTACCTGAAATATAATCAAATCATATCTGCGCGAAATCATGTCATTTTTTTCTCGTTTTTCTATTTGATTTTTTAATTCTTATTTTTGATATAGTAATAAGATATTTATGATTAATCCACGCATCTAAGAAAACGCAATGGCCGTTAACACACAACAATCATCCGATTTCCTCGCGCCCGCCGTCTTGTTACCGGAGCTATTGCAGTGTTAATGTGATTTAAGACGACCTTTCTTCTATGTCAGTTTCATGTTCAATATATATTACGTTTGTTTACCTGCTTCCTAATTTAAAAAAAAAATATTTTCTACATATGCAGGCAAAGTCAATTAGGATTTCACACGGAAAGCTTCATTGTCAGTTTTGCAGATCAAAATAACCTATTTTTTTTTTCAATTTGCCTTTTATAATCGGAAGATTCGACGTTGAAGACCGATATATCTATGTACTAGTTCAATTTGATAATCTACGCTATAAAAACTTTTGTTTTGACGTATTCTTTCTGTTCCTTGACTATAATTACGGAGATTTTATTTTTATATTGTAACAAAGAAATAATAACCAAACTGTGGTAAACAATGTCATTCATAACGTCCCGTGTTCGATACCATTCAATAAACGCCACCGATCAATGCAATGATCTTTGGACACTTGAACTCTGCAGTTTTACTGAAACCGGATATAGAAGCGAGTTCGATGGAGAACATTTTCACGAATTGGTTGTTTTTTGGCAATTCGTTTTAATTTGACACAAAATTAACCTAAATATGTTGACAGTGAGTGTGATTTGGGAAACTCGCTTTACCACCAATTACCTACTTAATCAATTAAAACCATTTTTAAATCTATAACAACATCCTGATGTTGTGATGTTTGTTTCGGTTTGGATCAGTATATGATGGAAAATAATAAAAACTCAGTCATCATGCAAGATCGGACCCTTCAGAATTTATTGGACATTTTTTACTCTAGAATTGATTGTTTTGAACGATTGACAGTTATCTAACATGTCAAACTTTGAGCCGAGATTTATTAGATTCTTGTTTGCTCAGATTGGAATGTATTCTGTTTATAAGTCGGTCGCATTGTCCATTCTAACGCACAAAGTTCAAAATCAACAATCGCGAGTATATCGTTTCAACTTTCGGGTGATACCCAGACTATAAAATTTGCATGTTGCGAAACTTTCTACAATGTTGTACAATCCTTTACAGGATAAGTATAAAGGTCGGTTATGAAACATGTTGTTTACGGAAGAAACCACACAGTTACGATTGGTTGTAATTTAAATTGAACCTAAATTTGCAATAGGCTATATTTTAATAATGATCAAACCAACTTCTCACCCACCTCTCATAAAGTACCAGAATTGAAAGCAGGTTGATTGGTTCGACGTAAAATGTGAACTTAGCAGTTTAGCTGTTCTATTTACTCGGTTCTTTGACTTGATATACATATAGCCTCCGCCTGCACAAATCATATTTTGAGGAAAAAATGAGAAAAACACTTTAAGCGTAATTAATTTTAAATGGGAAACTAAACAAAGGCGGTACAAATTGTATTCAATGATGTGTTCTCCGTTCCTCTGGAGACATTTTTAAGTTTCATAGAAATAACAAAACCAGTTCAACCAACTTTTCTACCGTCAACGGTGTTACCAAAAAAACATTCACTTAATCCACCAGAACTTAACCAGTGAACATTCTGCGCTTGTACTGTTATACACACCCACGTTTATTGCTCTTTCTTGCCTAACTTTGGCAAAGAATACGCACAATCGCAATATAATAGGCCTATACAGAGAGTCTATACCTCCTCCGTGGTCATCTGTAGTGCCACTGCCTCTCTGTTTACCCTGAGCTCCGAACCCGTTCTTCCAATTGAAATCATCTAAATTCTCCGCTCTCATCGCGTTGCTCCACTCGCAACTGCCGTCGTCGAAATTGCAACTGATTCCTGAGATGTTCATGGTAATCAAGAAAGAAAATAATAAAATATTTAATTATTGAAATACGTGAGTTTTTACCCACCGACAACCTATTCTAACGGGCGTCACAGATAATTTGGCATTGGCACCATATTGCATTTCTGTAGTGTCATGTTTCCTTCTTTTAATGTAAAAAATAATAAAATCGCATAATCAGCACGTTTAGACGTGTTTCTTTTAACAAGCATTCCACAAAACTATTAACATTTTATTTTGATTAAAGTTAAGTATATAAAATAAAACACACATTACTTCATAAAAGTCGATTTTGTATCAAAATGTTACTTCAGTAAAACAATAACTTTACTCAGAAAAAAAGTTACATTTTTCCAATGTAACGAACATTAATTCGATATTTCCTTAACTTTTATGGTTGATTATAAACTGATACCAGATATCATCATCTTGACACACGACTGTGTGTCGAGTGATCGCAGGTGGTTTTTGTTTCTAGTATAAACGTTATAGCAGTTAAATCGTGAAGACAGATCACTCACCGTCATTTTGAGCTTGAATATGAGAAAATAAAACCACTAGAACTAGGACTGAAATCTGAAATAAAAAGGCTGGATTCCCGCACATAATTTGTAGTTTTCCAAAATTCAACTTTTTTTGCAAAATTCTAGGATTTTGATCGGAACAATTCCCAGAGCAAATGGTTGGGGCCACAGGATCACAACTTCCTTTTCACTGCAAGTCGCACGCAGTCGCACGGAAGCGATTCGATTTAATTCGTTTCTATTTCTGTTTCTGTTCAGTATTCTTTTCCAAGTCGTGGTCAGGCTGTGACGTAACGGCCCTTACCAATTGACAGGGGCGGAATGTACCATGCAGGGTTTATTTGAAGACACTATGTACAGTGCACAATGCATAGGTCGGTAATTAAATTACTATGCTTTAGCGCGTTGCTGTTTAAAATGCAAAGGTAAAAAAAACATCGAGCACAGCTGGTTATTACTATCATCGTAAAACTCATTATTTTTGTGGGATTTTAAAACTGTATCGATCACGTAAAATAGAATATTACTTCACTAGAAATATTGCGGAATCGACAAAAAATAGTACGCTGATCACCATAAAACTAAACCGCCGCACACCATCGACGAGGCGGAAAGAAAAAACTACAACAAAAACGGCGAAAATTAAGCAAAACACAGTTTCTAGTACAATCCCACCATTAAGGAAAAGGACAACAGTTTCGTTTGAAAGATTAGTACGCATCAGTAGAAGCACAGCGACTGAAGCACTCGGAGATTTTTGAAGATGGAACAGAAATCACATCACGAAAATGACGTCACAAAATAAGTACCTGATCGTGTGGGGGTATCGACAAGATGAGGTTGATGAGATAATTCATAATGAAAGGGATATTAGGGAGACGAACAATCGATAATTAAATAAACAACCACGAGAATATTGTGTTGAATAAATAAGATACGCAAAAGAAGAACAGGGTATATGGAAAAAAAACTTTGGACAGAAACGCGCCGAGTTAAAAACCTGTCACAGTAGAGACATGCTGCCGCCTGAGTGGCTGTATGCTGCTCGCTTGGTGGTGGTAGCGCGCTAGTACGTATTATGCTGGATGGCTGGAGAATACGATGTGGCGGAAAATGGGTTTGGGGTAAAAAAGACGCAAATAAGAATCGTTGCTGGTACAGACGCTTTACAGTTCACGCGTGTTCAATATGCCGATTTACAGATATGGATTGATATAGCGGAGGCTGAAGCAACGTATTGTTATTGAGTAGAGTCGAAGCTTTCCGGGTCTGTCGAATATGCGGTGCAGGAGATGTGCTAAAAAGCATGGCACAAAGACAATAATTGTGTGCTGTAGATTTTCCAGTGGCGTTGAAAGTAAGGACATCTTGCGGGCGGTTTTAAATAGTTCCTACTCCAGCAGGGACGCTAGAGAGCGATGTTGTTGCAACCCCTGCCCGTTCTTGTTGATTCACTGCGAGGTTCAGTGACACGGGGAGCTCCATAGCGCCACCAGTGGACTGAACTTGTAGGTACCTTGGGTCAAAATGCATCGTCGCGGGCGACATACTTGACCGATCATCAGTGACAGGACTCGAGCTGGCGGTGGAAAAGGGCAAAGGAGGTACGAATGTGGGAGCATACGTGTCAGTGCGACCTTGACTCGGTGCGTAAGGGTGGACTTGGGGGTGAGAGAGTGTCTTGTACTTTTGTTCTTGGCTGTGAAGAAACGATGTCGGGTTACTGAATGTGGCAGGACGAGAAAAATATACAATTGAAGTTAACTTCACTTAAAACACACATGAAATAATATATTGATATTCTACAATATCTTTTTTTTAGACTGGCCACACTTAGACCGCAATGATAATTTATAATATGTACCTCATGGTGGAGCAAACTTGAGCCAGAATGTTGCTACGTTTATGTTTGTTCGCGTGTTGTTCGATACCGGACAAGCCGACCACTGTATAACTGCAACCTTCTTGCAAGCAATGGAAGTGTGACGTGGTTTTCTCCCTGGTTGATATGATGAGTTTAGTTTGTTTTAATTTCCCTAAATGGGCAAGTGCCCAAGCGTGAAATTTTTAAACCTGTAGTTTTTCCGGAATAACATTATAAAAAGGAAAAAGAAGCTAATCGCTATAATAATACTAATTCTATAGCTTTACGACGAAAAAACGTTAAGTCCATGAGTTTTGAGTCAAAATGATACGAAAATCATATTTGCAAATTGATTGCTTTTAACAATTTTAAAAATGCTTGAACGTTGATTGAAAATGACGTGGAAGACTTTAAGCCGATTGTGCAGATACAAATACTGGGCCCGATATCCTTGACAAATATGAAGATCAGCATGTTACAAGACCCGCTCACCTGTATTTGCAGTTCTCCCTCATGCAATCCTCTTTGCCACGAAACCGCTCGAAACCGGATTGTTCCAGTGTGTCGGCCTTCATGTGTTGCCGTCTGTGCGTACCAACCTTCGCACTATCTGTGCATCTAGGTAAAACGAATTTATAAGTTAGAATGATGATAGTTAGTTGTCGTGAATGATACGGCACCGTCCATTCTGTGTTTTTTATTTATATTTTTCCCTATACAAGGTTTAACAAATGATGTTTTGTTGTCATTTACCGTTTCTACAATAAGAATTACCTACAAAACTAATTTATTGCATAAGAAATGAAAGATTTACAAAACTATATGACATATAAAAGAACCAGATGGCGCAAAAACTATACGCAGTGCATCAAATAACTTGGTGCTGATAGCTTTTAACACCTTTGCTAGTTAACACCACAAAATACTAGTACTTGAAATCCATTAAGTCACTGACTGTGCTTACTTGAATTGGCACCTCAAGCAGTGGAAATGGGTGCTGTTGCCTTTATAGAGGCAACCTTCAAACAAACAATCTTGGCTTGTTTTGAATCTCTTGAAGTCATCCCGGACCAACCCCGCCACTCGTTCGTGGTGCTGGTGATGTTTGAACATGTGTGTTCGTCCGGTGAAGCGGTAGTTACAATCCTCTCTTATGCAGTGGAAGTGTGCAACCTATTGCAGGAAACAACCAATTTTAATTTGATAAATTTGTAAGCTACGATCGAAAATATAGTTTGCTTAATTAAACATTAAAGTACTTTATACCAATTTTAATTATCGTTTGCACCTTTTTAAATACATACAAAATATATATGACATTTAAATTGTGTTTCGCAAACGTTTCAGGCAGGCAGATGAAGGCGAGAGCGAGAAAGATCAAATCAGGGACAACAATTCGTTTCCGTTTTGCTCATATTCGCCAAAATAGCTAGGTATGGTCCAAGGTTCATTCCACCAAGTATCAACAAACTAGAGCAACATACAAACATAGTAGTTCCCCACACGCCACCCTACCTTGAACATGAAGGTGCAAAGTTGATCTCCGCAATTTTCGATCGATTCGAATCGTTTAAATCCGTCCATGACGTCGTTGTTAAGTCGGAACTTTGTGAAAACCGGTCCGGAACCGCTGCTTTGCTGATCCGTTTGTTTTATTAGCTGCGATCTGATGAAATGATGTATTATTGGTGTGATGAATTTGTTAATGGAAATATAGAAAATGAACAGTTGTCGGTACGCAATGTAAAGACAGTGTTCATGAGATATTTTGACCATTTACGTACTACTAGGCTACCAGATAATTAAAGTTGTACTGGGAAACTAACATGTATAACAACATCATATGTACATATTAACTTACTCTGCACTGCCAGGAGCATTGGAAACACTCTGTTCAGCGTGTTGGACGTGACTTTCATCATCTGCTGTATTTCCCATGTCGATTGTGTATTCTGTGAAATATATACGTGTGAGTTGGATTTCACATTTTACATGATATCCCATAAAAGTTAGCTTTATATATAACTATAAGACACCAGATTCGTTTCTTTTTCCAAAAAACGATAACAAAATGACTTCCAAAATGGATTCAAAACATAAAAGGAAACATTACGAGCTAAATTACAGCTTCATAATAAGTTGTTACTCAGCTGGGTCACTCAGTCTTTGACAATTTTATATCAAGCTATAAATTGACACAAAACCACCAAACGCTTCTTCTTACCATTATTAGAACTTGATCCCATACTGTTGGAATCCACGTCATGAGGAGTAGTACCTGCTGTCAGATCCAATATTTCGTCGCTCGAACTGTCATCATCTGTGTGCACGGAATATTAATTGATGAAGCTTTTATTAAAAATGCGTTGTGTTTAAAAATTAAGAAAATAATTGTATTTTTGAAAATTGAAGACCTTAAAGGTGTCAGGAAACATTTGAACCAATGATCGACAAAAAGATTTTTAAACACTTTAACATTGAGTTTTAATTAATGACTGGGTTTAAACAATAAAAATGGAGTTGCGACAGACAGTGCTGGTTTTGTACGTTTATTATCAAAAAATAAAGACGGAAAAAATATAAATTTTAAAAATGAATTACCACCATAGGTGAACTCTCTTCGTTGTTTGATTCTAGAGGAATCGACTCGTTAGCACCATCTTGTGGTCGGTTCAAGCCACCTCGGGATATTTGCTCCAACATCGCAAGTTGCTGCTGGGTGAGTTCTGGGTGGTTTACGTGCTTGTGCATGGAATCCTGAGTGAGGTGGCGTATTTGTACATTTTCTTTTTTATTACTTTACAAATATACGAGACGTGCAACTAAGGAGGTAATATACAAATATATAGGGCGATAACGAAGAAATTCGATACCGAATCGAGTGAAAACTACGATTACCTTTTCGGTGACAAGCGGGTCACCGGGCCGCTGCTCAATTTCATCAGCTTCGTCCACTATCAGCGGTAGAGAGTCATCCCCCGAATCCACATTGCTATGGTCGATGTCGGCCACTGCAGAGTTCGTGTGCATGTCCCGTCCATGGTAGGAACGACCCAACATGCGTCGTAAGTGCTTGCGTACGTGCGTGGACATCTGGTGCTTGTATTGGAATGCGAACTCGCAGTCGGCACGAATGCAGTGGTAGTGGCTGAACATGCTGTTATACTTGCAGCCTGTTGAAGATTGCGTTTAGTACAAGGAGCGCATCTCACACACTAAAACCAAACTAGCCTCCGTCACTCACCAAATTTGCCACATTGTTCCTTCTTGGTGTAATACTTGAACCCACTGGCCTCTCGACGAGCTATTTTTTCATGTTTCTTCATGTGCCAGGGTAGTTTGGATGTGCCGATGGTAACGAATTGGCAGCCTGGCTTCAAACAGTGATAGTGGCCGCGCAGTCGCAACTCACAGTTCTAATGGACGAAAAAGGGAAATTTTTAACATTTGACTTGTCCAAAACAACAACCAGAAAATATTTTTTTTTTTATTTAAGCATATTTTTTGTGCCCACATTTAACCCCAATGAAATAAAAGTTAAACGAACAAACAACCAATTTACACAATATGTGACTACTACGAAACAGCCAAACTGAATCCACGTATGGCCACAATTAAAAATGATCTCAATATGTCATTTCCTTCCTTCATACACCGGATCCACACACATAAGTCTTCACATTGGGAGACAGATGTTTCTAATAAGCTGGCACAAACATATGCTCACTATAATGATACAAACAACTGCAAGAAGGATTGTGTGTGGAAACATACATGGGCTCAAATCACTTGACCAATATATATGACAACACTCACTGGGTTGGGACAATTCTTTTTCGTGGTGTAGCTGCAGAACCATTCCTTTGCTGAACGTGCATAGCCTTCCAAACTATCATGTGCTTGTCTAAACAGGTAAAACAATTTGAAATCAATTGGTAGAAATAGAATCATGGTTATTACGGTTTGGCGACTGCCAAGGACCCAGTTTTACATTGGAAGTTTGTGTATTAATATAAATGGACAATGGTATTAAAGTGAAAATCTTTCATAGGAGGATAACGTGTCAATTACAGCAATACAAGTTACTATGGTGTAAACTGTCACTTAAATTAAACTTGGAGGTTCTAGTTGTTTGTATAGTGCAACAGATGGTACAGGCGACACTTTCAAATCATCCTCGCACTAAACACTGAGCAAATGCCTCTTTTGTAATATACATTCACATAATTAGTTTTATAAAGTTTTAAAGCGTTTACCTGTGCGACTGAGCTTTTGCCAATGATTTGCAGACGTATCTACATCGGTTTAAAGTGCAGTGCCAGTGGTTCTGGTTCATATACTTGCAATCCGGTCGGGTGCAAGACATTCTGTTGATGACAAATCAATGCAAGGATTAAACGTTTTGCGGTTTCAAGTATGCGATGACGTAAACTTATGGTGCAAAATAAAGCGTGGTAGACTTCCAAGATGCACAAAATAATGTTTGGCGAAATAGAAGGTTTAAAAGTCGGATGAATTGCTAAAGTTAGGAGTAACA